>JAZGUH010000236.1:647500-840124 GCA_037893225.1 Hippasteria phrygiana
AGAATTGAATACATTTCAGAGCCAACGATCGCCCCCCCCCCGTAATGGAGCGAAATGACGGATGTAAAGCCCAAAGAATCCTTCCCTTAAATCGATGATTAATGATGCAGATATCCACACCTAATGGCATTCAAAGGAACATGTCACGCGAACGAGCAAATATGAACAGAAACGCCGCTGTGCATGATCTGTATTTATAAAAGCGATCAAAATTTAGATAGGCCTAAGCCTTCCTTAAAGTTTACATTTTCAAATTTCAAGGCTACATAAAAAATTGACCATCAAATCTGAAATGCATCGGTTTTTACAACGATGCCGTTGAATTACTAACAACTGGTTTAAAGGCCTTTGTTCCTTCGAGACTTGTACGTGGGCGTCGCAAGGATTTTTTTCGGGGGGGGGGGGGGGGTAAAAGCACCCCCCCGCCCAGAAAGCAGCAAAGAGAGAAACCACCGGCCGTGGAAAAATCGAAAAAGGAGGGTTGCTGGACATCACTAGACGCTTTGTTCCAGACCGCGATACCTGGACCTGTTGTATGTTGTTGCATTTTAAGCCCCTTTCAGCAGGTTTCGAGTGTTTTAAATATACATTCAATTGAGTATGACATTGACTTCGAAGCTCGCCTTCTGTTTTATTTATTTTTTTCCCCCCTCATTTTTTTGAATTTCCGGGGGGAGGGGGACGCCCCCCCATCACGACGTCCATGGACGTGTAAATAAACTCAGTCCAGTTTATATATCAGTGGAAGCAACACGCGCGCGTACTCCATTCGACGTTTGCACAATGATTGCACTTCCTGGTTCAAATGACGTCACACTGACGAAGAACATAATGAACATCATGAGATCCATACAAATGTTCAGTAATGTGGTCGTTCGCTGTAGTGAATTGCGAAATTGGGAGCCGAATATGATGTTTGTTATGACTAAATGTTCAGTACAGCAGTCTTGTTGACTTGACTTGCTGACTTGACTTGAATCGGACTCGAGTCGCAATTTTGTTTTACTTGAGACTTGACTTGACTTGAAAAAGGATTACTTGGGACTTGACTTGACTTGAAAGAACATGACTTGTGACTCGACTTGACTTGAATAAATTTGACTTGCTGACATTAACACTAAACACAAACATACAGGTATCAGCTAGCGCATATATAGCAAGCTGGGTGTCCATATGCAGGGCCAAAGCGCTGTCCGAGCTGCATGGAGAATTGTCGAAATGGCACACCAGGTTGATTTTGTACAGTGCATGCGTGGTAGCCTATGCATTGTCATTTTGACTTGTGACTTGACTTGACTTGGGAAAATTTGACTTGCGACTTGACTTGACTTGAGAAAAAATGACTTGGTTACAACACTGCAGTACAGTGGCGTTCGTTATAACAATTAAGTTCTACTGTACAAAGATAAACATGTTTTATTGAGAAACAAAAACGATACTTTGGACGGATTCAATGCCTTTTCCTGTAACAATACCGCGATGCGTTTTTCATTTATCAAAGCAAACCATCTCCGACTGCAAAAAATCCTCTAATTTTGTTCTGTCCGGGCAGGGATTTAATCACGCTTCAACCCCGCAGGTTGTCAGCCGTCATTTGCGTGCCGAATTCGTCACCAAATTAGTTCCCAATCCCTGCCAATCGCAGAGAAAGTCCCCGCGTGTAGCCGAGTCCGCCCGTGCGTTCCGGTGGCAGGATGGCGCTCGAATCAGCCATAATTGTCCCGAGCATTTCTCCATCTACTACGGTACCTTAACAGATTGTTTTCCCACCCCCTCTCCCTCCAAGAGCTTTCTCTCAGCATACCCAAGGTCCCCCTAAAGAACCCAACTGCCGAAAACGATAGAAAAGATCCCCGGCAAATCCATTATTTGCTCGGTTAACAAATTAACAATTAATTTGACAAACCAGGCGCAAGGGCGGGGAGCGTTTTGAGCCCATCATCCCTCTCACCGTTGAGCGTTTACCGGAGATTGGTGGCTCAGTGACCGCAGACGAACCTCTCACTTCCCGCCCGAAGAGAGAAAAAAATAATGGATTTTGATCTACGCATACTTTTAGAGATGTTTGTTAGCGTTGCCTCTCATTTTCCTCCGTTCCTGGCGCTGTCACTTTCAATGTATATAGATACCCGTTGCTTATTAATAAGTGTAGGCACAGAGTAAATGTGATTTTGTTTTTTAGATGACGGTATTCCGCTTGGAAGTATAGCCCTTAAGATAATATAGGTATCCAGATCTTTCAGGAGTCGTTGTGTTAGTGTTTGCACTGCCAAACTTTCTATAGCCTCAATTTATCGCAAGGACGTGGAGCAAATCAACCTGCAGGAGCCATTTTTTATGGAACTGATATGCACACAACAAATTTGCCTTGCATCAAAAACAATCCACTAATGTCAAAAACAGTTTGTTTTTTTCCTCAAGAGATGTTAGTGCTAATCTCTTTTTCCTAGATTTAAAAGATCAACAATTTGCTTGCTTTTTTCTTTAATTCCTTGTTTGCTTTTGTTTTGGTTTATTCCTTTGTTGTGTTGTATTTGCAATATCCCACTCAGAGCTCTGTATTTTAGGTTTACCAAGTTCTAGATGAAAAAGCCGTCTCTTCACATGATCCATTCGGTTTGGCCGGGAAAAAGCTGCACATTTATCAGAGATGACAGGTGCAATTGGTAGTTTCTCTATAGACGGCTCTGCATTAACCAAACAGCAATGTGCCACTTAATAGTGAATTTTTCTCGTAATACATTATGGGATTTGGGACAAAGTATGACGGCGCCTTCCGTTACGTGCGATTTTGCATTTGATATTTTAGCTTGACGGAAGGGTGGGGGCGCCTGATCCAGTTTGACGCGATTTATTTTCATGTGAGCCCTTAATGCAGCGAGGTTATTTTATTTATGTATTGATCTACTTCATTTGAATTCTTTCCGGTAATCGATCAAGGATTTTTCAAAAGTGCGAATCGCACTGTTGCTCGTAAGCAAGAAACCTGATAGGATGGCGAAGAAATGTTCAGTTTTAGAGGTAGAAGGAACACATCAGAATTAAATTCTGAGGAAAACCCACGGAAGCAGGCAGTGACTGAAAGCCCAATCGATCTACATGTCGGCCCTGGTGGGATTCGAACCGGGGTCACCACTATAGGCCAACCTAACTCTCTGAGATTTGCGACATTGAGACAACACTTTGGCATATACCGTACCAGGGGGGTGGGGATCAAAATCCTCACTTCTTTTTCTTTTTTCCTTTACTCTTACATTCTCCAACCAGCCAACTGTTTGCTGGTATTTTATTTTGCCTTTATACTGTTAAGAAAAAGAATCTGTCGGACCCAGTTGCCGGTATACCAGGGGTGTTGAATGGTGCCACCAATGTTATTTCACCATGTGAACATTTCGAGGGTGTCATAGTTTTTGTTGGTAAATGTTCAACCCCTCCCAATGCATGTAAAAACTCCTGGAACGGCCCCTGGCAGTTCTGACATGAGGCCATGAGGCGAAAAATAAGTCCAAATTTGTTGAATGCATCACTCGTGTGCCGAGGCCTCTCCCATCATGAAGAGACTTTTTGACCTTGATTTATACCTTGTATTTGTTTTCACTGCCCGTCCCAACCCCACGTTAGTCACTCTACCCTCCCTCTCCCAACGCCACTACCACCACCACGCCACCATCATCGCCCCTGCGGTTTAAAATTTATTTCTGGGCGGAAGAACCAAGATTTATTTTTTTTCCACGGAGACTACAACACTCTGTCTGTCTGTCTGTCTGTTGTAAGAAAAACATTCCAGTCGGGAAAGGAAAATTGAGAACGCATTCTCTCCAGTGTGAAAAACAGAAAGCAGTTTTTTTTGGGAAAAATAAAGCAAAGTACGATCCTAGCCGGCCATCTATTAAAAAGGTCCCACGAAATCAACTTTCCAATACTTAAACCCACATCATACATCTTTATTTCCAATTTATCATCACTTCCAACCTTTGCTTTGCCATTCTCTGGGCGTTTTATGCCCCTTTTAGCGATGTCTTGGATTTTTACGTCGGTGTTAATTTACATATTCATGACCACAGAAGTGATGTCACATGAGGGGAAAGCTCAGTATCATATTGATTTGTGCATGAAAATGGAAGGGAAAAAACCCAATATTGAAAAATTTAAGGAATTTTAAAGCTTTTTCCAGGACCAGTTTTCGAATGTCTGTGTTTTAAGGAATACATTTAGGGAATTTGGGATTAGCTAATAGCAATTTCAAGCTAGTATACAACGTTAGCTTTAATTTTCAGAAATAAATGGATTTGGGGGTAAGTATTTTATAGCAAATACTGACCTGTTTTGTCTGCATAGGAAAAATGCTGTTCTTGTAGTCTGGTTCCCAGACCCTTCTTCAGATTAAAACGGAGCAATTTATTAGACTTCGGGGAATTATCAGGTTGGGGAACTACAGACTATTTCCAACGATTCTCGGCCGACAGTCGCTGGAAATTGATACACAAATTCCACTTTTCTCGAAAATGACTTCACACCAGGTGCCATAATTGCACAGGATGCTTGAGACTATTAGGCCTATTTACTTACAGTCAAGAAAGGTATTTCATAATAATTCGGTATTTTTAATTTATTTTTTGCAAATGTTGCATTAGGGCCCATTACCTTATTAGTGAAACATGATCAAAGATAATTAGCACACACCCAAAGCAAATGACGATTTAATGTTACTTTTTCATACATATCAAGGAGAGTTTAACGACTTTCCAGTTGTGTCACATTTTTAGTGAGGTCAAAGGTAAAGAGTCGTGGTAAGAGAGACAGTGAATATGACCTACCCCTAAATGGATTCGATAATCAATTTGAAATCATTTGATTGGCTCATTATCAAAGTGAGGGGAGAATTATTTCCCCCATCCATATAAAGACTTTCAAAGAAACACTCGATTAAGACAATAAAGTAGTAAAATACTGTTTGTATAGAGATTTATTCAGTGTACAAGGCATTGCAACCTTACAAATAAAATATGTGACACTGCAGTTGCCATAATGTAATAATCCTTCGCTTGAACATAAACTGTCGGCCAAACCGCATTTATAGGTATTTATAGCATCATTCAGCTTTCAAAGTCACGTGGTTGAATTGCGTGCCAAACCAAACCAAACCACATCAAGGAATTTTGATTCATTCCTTTTCATTCAATAATTAGGGTAAATAAAATAAAATGACATACATGTATATTAAATGTGAATATAATATATAGGCTTCATCAATTACTTTCAATTTCAGAATATCCTTAGAGGTATCAGGGGCGGATCCAGGATTTTTTGTAGGAGGGGTTCTGAAATTTGCCCAGAAAGGTGACTCCCAAAATGTTTCGTTGTTGGCGCCATTTAACCTCTTTGTTTTGTTCTCACCCATAGGCAAAATAAGACCTGTATTTGCAAGGTGTAGGCCCCTACAAGCAAAACAAATTCAACACAGCGCATTTTGTCCTTTATCTAAACAACGAGGTGTGTAAATCGGATCCATAGGCTATTACGCAAGGGTGTTATATAGTTGTAACATAATACAGTCGATTTACACCTACGCGACTTTGTCGTGCGACATTGTAGTGCGTTTTTCTGATTACGCACAAACCAATGCACGTCTAGTCTCGTCGCACGATTTTGTCAAATGGAAACGCACCCATTGAATTGTGTTTATTTACAAAATTGTCGCGAGTGTGTAAATTGGCCTTAAGACATTTATATTTATATGCTGCTGGCACTGAAATATAAATAGATTTTTGTCCATGAAATGCTGGTAGGCCTATAATATAATGCACTAAGCGCTCATTGTTTGTATTTAATCATACAGGAATTATTTATTTTCCATAGATTCCCCCACCCCCAACAAAAAAAAAACATCAGAAAAGTCTATTGCACAATCAACAATCATTTTAGAATCACAGACAATTCACTCTTTTAACTCACATAATTATGTACAATAGATTCAACACAATTACTCATTATAGTTTTACTAAACAGCTATTTATATTTTGATTTGATCATAATGCATCTTTAAAACTTTGCAAGAAATACCATTCATACTTTAAGGATCAGGTAAAGCTATTTACAGATAAACTAAATTGCTACCAAGAAAAAAATATCACACAGTCAATTTTAATGCAGAAGGAAAAAGTGCTTCAACGCCCTCGGAATTACTCTAAAAATTGTCAGAACCCACGCGTAACAATTTTGACGGATCATCGTTGGGTGCTCAAGTACATGTACCAAACTTTAGGATCCTTTTGTTTATGCAACCTGCATGTTTTTAGAGTGTAGTTCAGTAATACATGAGCCGAAACAATAAGGCGACGTAAAAGAAACATGTTTAGCGTCCCCGCCCGCTTCCTTTCTTTTTGACCTAGCTCATGCGCAGTTAAGTATCAAGTTGACAATGCTGTTTTGAGACCACTGTTTATCTCTCTACAGTACATAACTTTGGCCTGTATACTACCACCCTTTATGAACACCAACGGACGGTTTTGAACCAATTAGAATGGCATAAAATTCTGACGTTTCTATAAATGAGCCAGGAATTAAATATACCCACAATCTGGAGGGGATTGCCAAATTCCTGAGAACATACTGTGATCAAAACTCTCACCAAATCAAGCGCATTCCACAATTTCCCTATTTGCACACCCACAGCAAACAATCACACCCGTTTTTCTCACACAATAACATCAGCCTCGATGGATCCATGGACAAGAATACACACGTCACCACATTCATTTCCATGCGTTTAAAAACGGAGATAATTATATATTTTCATATAGTCTTCACATTTTATACCACAAAAACGGTGGTGTGAGATTTGACACTATGTGGTATCTGTACCGGACGACTGGTTTAATATAGAGGTGTTAATGTTTTGAAGTATAAATGATTCACGGCTACATAACGTGCCTGGTTACCAATAATTCACTCAGTAATACCGTTACTCAAGCCACACATGCAACACGCACACGACAAACATACCCACCCCCCAAAAAAAAACTTCACAAAAACACAAAAACACACAAAAAAAAAGAAAAAAGAAAAAAAAAGAAAAAAGAAGAAGACAAAAAGAAGACAGAAAGAACCGGATAAAGAACAGGAAATCCAAAGAAGTACGAAAAGATGAAAATAGCATAATTATGACAATCAATCGGACACATGTCACCCTACAAAACCATCCCCACTGCCACCTGTTCTCCATACACGTATCTTTGCATTAAGTCAAAGGCGACATGGTATTCCCAACCGATACTACTTGTGCATAGGCATCTTTATAACACTTGACCATCCAAAAGTGTAAAATAAGATGTTTATACCAGTTTGCTGTGATTTACCCGTCGTTAACTCGCCCTGTTGCGCTTCACCGTAGCCAATAGACGAATTCCAAATTGACCAAAATAACACCGATCCCGCACTTCCGGGTTTGTAAAAGAGGCTCTCGGTGCTAAGTAAACAGCTGACTATGCTAAACGTGCGCTGTGCTGCCATTATGGTGCGATTCATTCATGCATGAATGAATTTGTTGAATAACACTGTTTTTGTTTAGCAATTGACATCCTCGCTTTCAACCCCGGAAGTGCGCAGACAAGGGCTAATGTGAAATTCCTCTATACGCGTATAGTGTACGCACACACACATAGGCTAGTGTAGGCTTGAACGAGATTCGAATCCGGGTCTGATGTAGTGAGCATGCGCATGGAGAACGCAGGCAGTTGCACACCAGTTATTTTCACACTTGACCTCAACACTAAGAATGCAAATTGACACACCCGGTGTAGATTATAAACTCAAATTTTCGCAGAGTGAACACCACACTCATGCACTGCGCATACAACACACAAATAACAACCATTCCTTCGTGTTACACAGAAACTTGACTCAGGTAACATGATCTAATGTGGTGGTGGGAAGGGAGGAGGGGCAAAATCCTTTATACTTTTATGGCATGTACGGTTTGATTATATTGTTGATACTTTTCATACTGACGCGTTTTTGGTAAAATCGCAGTCCCCAAATCATAATAATTCGAAAATATGAAAATGTATTTATTATTCATAAAATAGGCTAGTCTTTCATTTTTTATGTCTTTTTTACAATAACGATATGTATCAAAAATTCTGGTTGAGCAATTAAACGAGTTTAAGTCCTCAAAACAATTAATGAATTAAGCAGATATAATTGTATGACTTATATTTAAGCACTTTTAGATGAAATATATTTTACTGACAGTCTGAAAGTTCCAAAGGCCCGCATAATACTTACATAGTAATATAGCAGTTATCAAGGAGAGCGAGTCTCAACGAAGATTTTTATTATGTATATACTTTTTATATAAATAACACCCCCAATAACATTTAATGAACAGTATTCATTTAGCAATCATTAATTTCTTGTATTCTGCCAAAACTGAAATTAAAATGAACACCATGCTGTAAATATATGGAGCCTTTCGTTCAATATATCTACACCGCATGGTGTTAATCTGACATCGCAAGGGGTTGCAGTGTAAGGGCTGTTGTGAGACGGAACTCAATGAGGTTGTTGGGCTAGAAAGGTTTACCCCAAAATAATCATAATAGAAACGATGCATCAAAAACAATATATGTAGATAATAAAGTTCATATACTTGCTTTTGGCGTATTGTGTGGGATTGTTTGGAAATATTTCAAATACTAAAAAAAAATATTCATAATACCGTCAAACAAACCCCCACGGGAAACTGATTAGGAAATTTGAATACATTTTTTTTAAAAAGTGAACAAAGAAAACTGGCAGGATAGGAGCGGGATCCTGCTCCTGCCAGTTTTCTTTGAAACAAATATTTAACAAAATTCCAAAAATTCCAAACCAAGACAGGGCAAAATCCCGCGCTCCAAACAGCTCTAAACTGAAAATAATTAAACCAGACAACTCTGTTCAATTTGCCAAATTTATACCGAAAGTCATTACTGGAAAAAAAATCAGAGTTTTTTAAAACAGCAACCCCAAAGCCGTGCTTGCTTTACCATTAATGTATACCTAGGTTTGTCTATTAGTTTTGCTAAAGCATTTTTGTGTAAAAAAAGGAAATTTTTGTTCAAATTGACTAAAAAGAAACGCCTTTTAGTAATGGTCACAAATTCAACTCGTCCCGCCTATGCGTCTGACTTAAATCGTCTTTACTCCGCGCTCCACTCTTACTGCAGTATCCACTGGACTATTCAGTATTTTACTGGCCTGTCAACAGGTCCGTTTCACTGGCGCTGGCCTAGCCAATCCATTCAAAGGCCGATAGCCTCGATGGCACACAATTCCACAACCGAGAATTCGGCCGAATTTACTCGCCTTTTTATAGCAGACTGCACTTGCTTATGAGCTCGTACGCCTGACTGTTACTCGATCGATCCAACAGCCGGTGTGCACAGTCATCTTTGTAAGTGTGACGTCATAGTGGATCCGGAAGTGTAGTGTAAGCATGGAGGAAGAAAACACATGGTGTAAGTGAGTGAAAACAGGTAATAAAGTACGCATCCGTGTCGGTCCGGGTGCTGTCCATAGAGCCCCGGAAGTTGACGCGACTTACGAAGGTGATAGTCACGTTGGCAAATACTGTGATGATAATTCAATAGACCTGTTTCACATGTCGTCATGGGCCGTATATTGTAGTAATGGCTAACGAAGTGCTTTTACAAGTCGACTAGCCAAACCTGCTGCGTGCGCACACGTGGTTTCACTTGCTCCATAAATACTTGTACGATGATCATTCCAAGGCGGTCCACGTGTGGTGATTTTGTTTACATTTCACACTGGTCACGTGGTTGAAAAAGGTCTATAGCTAATCGGTCCAATTCACGCGCCGTTTGCCTGGCACGAACCGAAATGTAAAGCTCATTGGTTGAGCAAAATGGCGCTCACCTGTTTGGTGAAGTCAAACAGAGGCTTCAGATTACACGAATGAAGTCAAGAAACCCTGGTTATGGCTGATTGCGTATTGCATGCCAGATTTGTTGGCCTCCGAACAACGTTTTTGTCAGAAAGTTCCGTACTATAATTCATCTTTGATAAACCCTCCAGTAAAACATATATTGGCTGATAGTGACACACCCAAGGGGTGCGTCTGATTATGTTACAGAGGCAAGGATGGGAGGGGTTTACTTGCTACTTTTGGCCTCTATACTATCAACGTAAATATTAAACATTTTTAGCGCAAACTTGAAACTCCAGGTTTGTTCATGATTCAGCTGGCTTATGTTCCCCCGTCCATGCCAAAGGGCTTGATTGTTTTATCAAACCATCGGCTCGGTGCTGGGCAGTCTGGTATACTGTGTCAGCTCGATGTTCTGGCCCTGGCCCCCGCCTCTGCTGGGCGAGCAGTGGCCGTCACTAGTGGGCCGTCCCCGCCGTACCGAGTTGGCTTGTGTAACCATGGTGCTCGTGCTGTACCGGGAGTTCTGGTACGTGGACTCCCGTCCGCCGTGTCGCCGTCGCTTGCCCCGGCAGGCGGACCGCAGTGCCTCTTTCACGTTATCCCGAAAATTCCGAGACATGAAGCTGTACACGATAGGGTTGACCACGCTGTTGAGAAAGGTCCAGACGTGGAAGGCAGCCGATAACTGATAGATGACGTTCATGCAAACGTGACCAAGGGCGCCGAAGGCGTACAGCACGGATATCACCAACAATGGGCCCCAGTTGATGGCATAGAGAACCACAAGGAGTATTAACATCAGCATGACCTGTTGAAAAAACACCCCAAGATGCTGAGTGATTAAGGAACCTTGAAAAGAACGGATATGTACCTGCGACCGCCGGATTACCAGAGTGCTATCTTGCTCGATGTTAGCAGACACCTAGTTAGATAACACATGTATCTTTCTTCGGGTAGTGCTTGTCAGAAGTAACAAAGTCCTAATCTTGCCAAATAGCCAAGGATCACGCTAGAACGCTACAACCTGAGAAGCGGCAGTGTGCGGATCACTAGGCCGGACACTGCCCAGGTAATTTTAGTCAATTTCATAGTCATTAAAGTCGTATCCTCATCATCAAGTAGGCCTAATCCACACGATGCCGTTTCCCATGTTGGGGAGTGGGATCGTTGGCTAAACGACGTGAGTTTACTACTTCTTACTATAGTGCCCCCCCCCCCCCCCCCTCCACGAATACGGATACTGACAAATTGGGACATTTCAACACAGTACAACAAATCTCATGTTGGTATAGCGCCGATACGTCTGACAGGAAGCCGTAAATTCAAGTCCCGATCCTTCTCCTGTCAGTTTTTAATTCTATTGTTCGCTTTAAAACTTGATAATAGATACATTTATTTAAATTTACCTAGTGAGTTTCCCTTGTGGATTGTTTGACGAATTATAAGTTAAAAAGTCGTATCCTCATTGAGTGATCCCAACAATGTCGCTTCCCAGGTTGTATAGTAAAATTGTGCGTGATCCCTGGATATACGGAATTATGGGTTTATGACTTCTGACTAGCGCCCACCCGAACAAAGATACTGACAATTTGGAAGACCGCCAACATAGGGCAAGATAGCTCAGTTGGTAGAGCGCCCGTACGGTATTCCGGAGGTGGCAGGTTATAATCCCACTCCTGCCAGTTTTCTTTGTTCACTTCAGGAACAATTATGTGAGAATAACCCATTATGAAGCGCATATCGAACAAACCACAACCACGACAATGTCTCCATCCCTGATGTTGAAAGGGTTACCCTCTACACTCTAAAAACGGATTGGATGAAAACAACCAATATATTGGTAGGATTAGTAGATATGTGTCCAACCAATCCAATTGGTTCGACACATATCAACCATTTTAACCAAATATATTGGTTATTTCAACCAATCCGCTTTTAGAGTGTAATACTTTCGCGCCGAAAATGTTTACGAAATGTTTACCCCCTTGGTTGCGTCAGGAGACTAAACGAGAATACCTGTTGCCGGTCTTTGATTGTAACTGGCCTCCGCGGTCGTCTCTGTCGCCGTGCGTGAGGCGACCCGCCCGGTGCAACCACCCGGCCCGGGCCGGCTGCAACCGTCTCGCACCGCGGCTCCGAGGCCCCCGAGAAGGGGTCTTCATCCATCGAAGACGGCACGACGTTTCGGTTAGACGTCCCGAAGCCGTTGGCGTTGGCCCGGGGCGGCTTGCTGGTTGAGGTGCTGGGGGATTTCATGCTCTGCAGGACCCGGGATGTCTTGGCGCTGGCGTACAGTCTGATGCAGACCATATAATACGTGAAGCCCATGACGGAGAGTGGAATGATGTAGAGGATGAACAGGCAGTATAATGGAAAGCCCTTCCTCAGGAGTGAATACGTTTCGTAGTCCTTTGTGCATATAAAGTCGTTTGTATTAAAGACGCTCTTGGTTTGATACTGAAGACAAAAAGACAAATGTAAGTAAAACATGATTTTACTATCAAAATATTCACCTAAAAAAATCGAACCAAAAGCCTTTTTAATATTACCAAGTTGTGTTTTCACGGATATAGGTACGCCAGGGAAAGTTTAACGAAGCTGGATACTGCAAAAACCGTGGTGTTAATCTAACACCATGTGGTGTTTATATTGGGCGAGTGGTCCAATATAAACATCACATGGTGTTAATTTAACACCACAGTTTTTGCAGTGTACTGGACCTTTAAGGCGCCAGAAACAATTCTTACAACATTTTCGCCTTTTCGGTTATCAAGTAATAACCTTTAGACAGTTTATCCTCGCGAGGCCTCACCTGCCATAACAGAAATAAGTGCTGTTTGGTGAAAAGAATTGCACCTTACGAGAGTTTTCTGCTATTTCTGAACAAATATCAATTACTGATTAAAAATGTTTGACGGGCATTTCAAAATGAACCTTTTACGAGTCGTATCATGTACGTGTGACCGTGTAAATATCTGGATCGCGACCGTTCCGACCGCTGTATTTAGTCGGCGTTACTGTTGAGGCAGCTATCAAAAAGCGTGAAGGTCAGAGGGTATGAAGCTCTCGTAAATGCAAATTTCTTTTCACCCTCCTTTCTTGAAATGACTTCCGAAGGAAATGGCAACTCAATATTACTGTCGGACTCAGCCATGCACCTCACGGGTTTAAGACAAGTCCGGGTTCAAGACAAGTCCGAGTCCAAAAGCCGAGGGGTCCGCACTAAGAATCAAGCTTGAAAAAAAAGGACTCGAAATAGGATTTAGTTCGAGTCTAGTCCGGATTCTAGCCCTTCGATAGCTGCGTCTCTCTCCAGGCCAATGTTTCACGAGATGGGCAGTAAATCCCATTCGTCTACGCACTTTCTCTTCTGAACTTTGCGTGGGAATGTGGAAGTCGGAATCATTCTGTTGTTTTAGGAAAACATTTCGACATATGATGCACGATATGGGGTAGAGCGAACCCGCCCTCTTTTGTGTTGGTCATTGTGTTCCCGGAATCTCAGGAATTCTGTTCAGAAGCCTAGGGGGGATGTGTTAGGTAACAATAGTCTGGAGAGTGTATAGGGTATAGGGACAAAAAGGGGGGTACCCCTCTGCCCCATATCGTGCTGGGTATACATTTCGAAGCTGACTATACGTGTCAGGCGATGGTATTGCAGCACAACCTTGTCCTGTCGTTGCTTTCAACCTATGGGAAACATATTATGGGAAATTGCATGTGGTAAATTCTGTTTGGGATTTTGCACGTTTCGCGTTGAATTATAAATAAATATGATGGGACATAATTTCATAAATTACATAATTGCGTATTCCAGAACACTTTGTCATTGTTTGTAGTCGTAGATGCAGACTGCCTTCGATGATGGCGGCTATATAAAACATTAATTGTCTTTCTTAAAAAGTTTAGTAGAAAATGGAATGTAGCGCACTGGTTCTTAATTAACAGACTGATGTAGCAGTATACATGGCTTGATTGTTTTTGGAATCAGAAAGGTAATTGTTTTTGCGGACCTGACGTTGAACAAAGACGCTATGTAAGTCTTATTATATTATTTTCTCTTTAGCTCATCATTAAAATGGAATTGTTCATTTAAAGAGAAAATATGGAGAATAGCCGTTTCGAATGTGGCCGTTCATAAGGACTGAAATTGAACAAGTTGGCAAACTCTCTAATTTTTGTTTTCCCTCTAATTTCGATACCGTTGCCCGGAGTGGTGTTTACACACAGAGCTGGAAAAAGAAAACCGGTATAGAGTTTCCCGCCCAAAAATCGATGACATTATTGTTCCTGCAGAACTCCAGAACTAAATCGGGAGAAACGCTGGCAAGGAGCATGCAAACAGTACAAGGGTGTATCATGTTTTCTCGCCCGCTCCCAAGTTGTTCGCGAGGCCTGCCCCGAGAATTGTCCCAAATCGCGACAAATATTTAGTTTCCTTAAAGCCGCGGGAGCCGGGTGGTTTTTAATAACGGCCAGGGCACTTGTTAAACAATTCGAGGCGGATATCTACCGGTATTCATGTCGAGATTCGTTTGTGAAACTCACCGGGGGGCTCGATTTCAAAATCTGGTTTAGTTTATGTGGGATCCCCAGCGGGCTTATGCCGATTCTTCCCAAAGGATTCGATTACGTTCCAACCTCCAAAAGAGGGTTTTGTTTCGCGCCAATTGTATTCTTCCTCAGGTTCTAAAGTTACCCAAATTCATCAAAGACCAAAAATACGATCTGTGATGAGTTAAAACTCACCAACAATATGGTATTGCCGTAATGAATTGAAGACAAGCTCAAGCATTAAAAGAAATCAATCCATGACGCTGGCGGATATACCATGCATTTCAACATATTATCGTAATAGGTAGATTGCACTTCCAGTTATTCATATCACATTGACTGACCGTAGATTTAATATCTGGTTTCATGAAGTCAGATATGTAATTCCAGATTTTAAAGATCCCTTTGCAAGTGTACGGTGCTTACATGCACGATCACCCGTCTTGGTAGATTTATCATGCTTAAGAGTAGATGTTGCAGAGTTAAACCCAACCCCTTTGAGTTTTCATCGGGCACTCCGCTGGATCCAACAAAATCCGACAGCGGAAAAGTTGAAGTCTGCTTTATCCGGCAGTTTCCAACATATAGAATAAAGATCTTTAGTTCATATACTGACCACATCAATCAAATGGGTACTATACAGCAATTGGAATAACTTTTAAAAATATTCCTTTTTACAAAGTACCTACCAAACGGCAATAAATTGCTGACTATTAAACCAAACACATAGCCTGGGGCTGTGCACAAACAGAGGGACATTCGTTACGTTTTTCCACACGATAAAAAGAGAGCATTTTTTAAACATACCTGGAGCAAGAGACCCGGAATTCCAAGGGCGAGGCTAACAATCCACGTGCCGGCTACGATGACCATTGCCTTGACTCTTGTGATGAGGGAGCGCGCCCTCAAGGGGTACAAGATCACGATGAATCTGTGAATGATGGACATGGAATTTTTATGAATGCTGTCGTTTGTTCTTATTTTGTACAGTCGTTTTCTATTAAAAAAGTACTCAGGGTTTTCGTTTTGGGACCGAATGCGGTGCTGTAATGGATTTTTAGCCAGTATGTTTTTTTTTTAATTAGCGACGCTATGCATGTATATCTATAAAGATGGTAGGAATATAAGTTGACAGTTGACAGTTGACAGATAAGTGTTATATTCGGTTGGTTGGTTTTTAGAGTCCGGCGAATGGTTCCTCTCATCATGATAGCGCATATTTGACCGTTGGAGTTGAAGCCACTGTCCGCCATATTACCACTCCCAATACAACAGGTTTTTCCAACCTTGTCCCTCAATATTATAGAGAGCAGCTAATACTATTTTGAAATCATAAAAATTGTAAATTAACTATCACCGATTCTGAGGCACCATGTGTGCTAATTTGGCAGAATATTCATTTTCTCATTCATATTGAAAATTATTCTCGGATCCCCCGCACACAATTCGTAATATCTATTTTTATCTTGTTAATCGACGAACAAATAAGCGGAAGTTGTAATACTGAGGTTACAACAGTACCGTTGTGTGAGCAAATAGCCAACAATTTGCAAATATACATGTTAATCACCGTATTGATATAATACGAGCATGTCCCATACCATGGGAGAGGTAACATGGCCGCTGCTGGCTTCAGTTGTTTCTAAAGCGCGCAATGACCAATGGGCTATCCAATAAGTTTGTTTTAATGGAGATCAGTGGTATTACCTCTCCAGGCCGATGACCATTAGCATACAGGCCGAACAGGACGGTGAGACCAAATTCATGTAGCCGATGAGCTTACAGGGGATAGCACCCAGTACCCAGGAATCCGTCACCCAGTCGGTCAACTTCAGCGGCAGGTACACGGTGAGCACGATGATATCCGAGATGGCCAGACTACACAGCAGCATGGAGGTCACACTCTGCGGTCCCTTCTTGAAGAAGATGGTGTAGATGACCAGGAAGTTGCCGACAAAGCCTGTTGGATTAAGGAGAATCAAAGTCTCAACAAGGGCAAGCAAAAATCCGGTATTGGAGGAGCTTGAGATGATGACAGGGCTGAATTATCTTAAGTGTCATAAGAACTAAATGTTATCTTCAATGTTGGGTTTTGCCCTTCACCGACGTATTTTATTTAATAACACTGTGTACTCAGTGTTGTCCCGAAGAATTATTTGGAAAAAAATCACTCGGGTGGGACTCGAACCCACGACCTCCTGCTTTCTCGCGCAGATGTCTTACCACTCGACCACCAAGCTTGTCGGAGTCGGCTGGCTGGTTGCAGCGGGTACTGGTACTGCAACCAAACTATTCATAAAAATGGAAACATTCTATCTTTATACATTTTATCTGTCGCTTGAGCATGGAATCCCGCAATTTGTAAGAGCTTATTCAAACAATAGCATATAACACCACTCAACAGCAATTCTTTATTTGTCTTATAGACCTTTTTTCACCCACGTGACCAGCGTGGCACCACCACGTTTGGACCGTCTTTGTCTTGGAGTAATCGTAGCACGTGTATCGTATGGGGCAGGGTAAACCACGTGTACGCACACAGCACGCTTGACTAGTTTACTTGAATAAGCGCTTCATAAACATGACTATAGACTATGTGCGTTATGCGATGCATGACGTTAGGTGAAAGAAAGGTGTAAAGTTGTGTTTTTTTATGCAACCAGCCCCTCACACTGAAACAAAACAAGATAATCTGATCTCTTCACAGTATGAATAGGGTCGGGATGGGTAACTAGTCCACTGCAAGGCATCAATAATGCCTCTATAAGCGTAGAAGTGCTATACAGCCACGGGGCTCGAACGCACAACTTGCAGAATTACCCGCAGATCACGAATTCAGTGCTCCAAACAACTAGGCCACGGAACTTCCACGTTTACTTTTGAACGAGATATCGAACAAAATCAATACTTAGTTATCGAATAATTAATTTACAAATGTGGAATTATTTGCGACCGGACAATATTAGTAAACCTTTTGAAGGGTTTGTTACGGTCTGAAAATCTCCAGGTTATCCGTAAATATCAATTACTAGAAAAAGCCCGAATTTTCTCAGATGCAACAAAGAAATCAAATAAGATCACACTGATGTAAAGAACAAAGAAACAATGTAGTTTAATAGTGAGAATAGGGTTTAACAAGTATAGAATTAAGAAAAGATCTTATACAATATATAACTTAAAAGATCTTACGGGCGAGGACTTATATAGGCGAGGGCTCAGACTTATATAGGCGAGGGCTCAGACGACTGGGGCAGCTCTGCAATGGGCGAGGACTTGGGCGAGGACTTGGACGGCTTGGGCACTCAGCAACGGAAAGGACGACTCAATGCGAGCAAATACAGTTCCTTGACGAGCTGGAACACGGGACGAATTCACCTCCAAAACAGCCGAAGAGAGACGAAAACAGCAGGGACGACACAAATTGGCCCCCGTCGCGAAAATATGGGGATATGAGACCCCAAATAATGAACCGACGACAGTTCACAGATAAATGTCTCTTTTCCGGAAATAAAACTCAGCTCTAACTGTCTCCAGACGCTCCTACGCAGACGAGTCATATACAGGTCACAGGTCCGAATAAAACGGCTTAATGAACTCAACGAAATTCTCCGTCCGTCGAAAATCTCAAGTCCTGGTCGAAAATTCTCAAGTCCTGATTCTATTTCCAAGCTAGCCCGTATATAGAGATTTTCATTTATTCCAGAGATTACTAGAAATTCTAGAGAATCGTACAAATTAAAGATAATCCTCTACACAGCTTCTCGAAAGAGCTAGCGTTATACACAAGATTGACCTAGAACTTTCTGGCACGGCTTGGCGTAAACAACTTTGACCCGTTCATTCACAGGTTAGGGTCAGCCGAAGTCGCACGCGTATGCAAATAAGTGACGCGTGGCCTGTGACAAAACATTTGTTTGTGCCGGTTGTACATATTGAATGAGGGGCGTATATACATTCCGTGAGGGGAATTTCATAACACTGACAACATTAACTTTGTGTTCCTAACAGGTTGCAGTTTTTTTCGGTAAAAAGAAACACAGTAAAAGAAAATATCTAGCAGAAGGAAATCCAATTTGTTATAATTAGATAAGATTTTCCTACCAAAGGTTATAAATAAGGTTGATAAAAGCGTAAGAAAAGTGAAGCAATGCTGAAAACCAAACATCGTACATTGAGACGTTCAGAACTGCAAATCGTGCTCAAAACTAAATATTGAGTAACTAAGGTAGTTGAAAGTTGGAAGTCGTAGCATATGAACTTACCCGTCAGGCCGAGGAGGCCGTAGATTATACACAGAACCACCTTCTCGGCAAAGGTAGGCCACTCATAGTCGCAATCCTCGTCATAATAGGAGCTGAAATCGGTCGAGTTCTCCTCGTCAAACCGGGCAATGGACTGAACCATCCCCGGGGTCGTCAGCCAAGACATGCTGGCTGAGTTTGGGGCTGGAAAGTTAAAAAACAAGATTTGATTTCAAATAATCTCTCGGAACAACACTGAGTCAGTGTTTATAAAATACGTCGGTGAAGGGCAAAACCCAATATTGAATTGATATCACCCCGACGCAAATTCCATCTTCTGAATAGTTTGGCTGCGGTACCCGTATGCTATAGAGTACCGAAGTGATGACGTCAGTGCAATGTTTAGAACCAGAATACTTTTGCTATTTTGTGTCAATGCATGTGTTTGCATGACTGGCTGTTAACAAAGGAACAGTCGAAATCTCCATTTGTTTGGAGCAGTTGCCGTGCCAACTGACGTCAGACTATAGTACTCTATATCAGATTCGAACCAGCCAATCGACTCCGGCAAGCTCGGTGGTCAAGGTGGTACGACGTCTGCACTAGAAAGCAGGAAGTCGTGGGTTCGAATGCCCCTTGAGTGATTTTGTTTCCAAATAATCTCTCGGGGCAACACTGAGTATACAGTGTTTATAAAATATGTCTGTGAAGGGCAAAAAAAAACCCATTTAATGAATTTACATCACCCCGACGCAAATTCCATCTTATGAATAGTTTGTTTTATAAAGGCAATTCTACACAAGCCTCGGCTTTCAAAACTGCCTCCATGCTTTCCTTTTTTTCTTTTAATTTATTGTCGTATCTTCATTAAGTTTACTGGAATTTCGTTTGAATTTATTTTAGTTCATTTACAGCTTTTTAATTATTTGAGTTCATTTATATTAAGATTATTTGAATTACTACTATTGTATTTCCCCGTTTAGGTGAAATACAATTTGTGCTTAGTCCACGATTGCCGGTATTTACATACGCACACCTAGTCGTACTTTCCCAATACTTCCGAGGACAAGGCTTTGTTTTTTTCTATTGTTCCTTTAATATAACCCAAACCCATAGACTAAGCACGTATTTCTACTTGCGAGGACCGATTTCAACAAAAGACTTCACTTGCGGGGACTGAAAGGTTTCTTTGTATTTCCTTTCTCCTCTTGTCCTCGGAAGTATATACAGAACCTATACACCCATATACGGGGTACCTCTATTGTAGACTTTACTTTCCTTATTTTATTTTTCTTTGTCCCGATTGAAATCTCAAAACCCATAGCGTTAACTTTGTGGGGAAGGTCGATTTCTAAAGACCTCGTGGGGTAGCATTGTCCCCATTGTAACCCTTTCTTCCATGTACCCCGCAAGGAGACTAAAGTAAGAACATGTTTTCCTATACTACTGAGGACAATGCTTTATGTTTCCTATTGTTCCTTTAACCCTAACAGCCCAAGGCTTTTTACTAGAATCCTTCCCTAACCACACAAACTCCAACACTGTGTAGTAAAACCAATGGCACATTCTTTGTACTTAGACAAAATCAGGGCATCAAGTCCCATGCAAAGTGATGGTGCCAAGGCTCTACAGTACCCAATCACACAAAATTCAACACAAATGGGGTGTTTGATTTTGGCAGGTTAGGGATGGTTAGGGTTAATATAACACAACCCCATAGACTAAGCACGTATTTTTGCGTCCGAGGACCGATTTTAACAAAAGACCGACTCACGAGGACAAGAAAGATTCCTCGAAGATGTCCTCGAAGGTATATACAGTATAGGGTACATTTACACATATACACCCATATGGGGTACCTCTATTGTAGACTTTACTTTCCTTCTTTTATTCTCCTTCGTCCCAACTGAAATCTCAAACTCAATAGCGTTAACTTTGTGGGGTACCTGGATTTCTAAAGACTCCCTCGTGGGGTACCATTGTCCCCATTGCTACCCTTTCTTCTCGGTACCCCGTTCGGAGACTATTTTGCAGGCACACACCAGTATGGTTTAAACATGTCAGTTTACATTTCAAGGGAATATGCGAGCAATGAGCTGCAAACCTACAATTCTCCTTAATCACGCGTCTTTCCGACGGGCAGGTGTCACGTCGTGATTAGGTCCCGATCCGATACGGCTTTGGGCCAGTCTCCATCGACCTAATGCGTCTTGATGAGGGATTCGTTTTTTCTTTTCTTCTTTTCAAAAGAGGCATTTCAAGTAGCCAGGTAAATTGTGCTGGTTTACACAGCTGCATTTCGGATGAAGCTAAGCATTCAATTCTTAGATATCGGATATTTATTTTGGCCGTTTTGCCGGAGCTTCTTGAAGATAATTGTTTTCGTCATATTTGCAATGAACGGAACCAATATTTTGAATTCTGTATTTGGGTCAACGCTGTGTTAGCTATAGTGAGGAAGGGTAGGGCTTCATGGGAAAAAAAAAAATCTTACGGAATTAAGAAAAATAACGTGATTGAGGAAAATACTGTTATTCGTAAAACATACCCCATCAAATTATATTATAGTAGATACAACTTGATATGCCCGTCCCTCTATATTTTTGACCACCTGGATTGCGTAAAATAGGATATTTTAATTTCTTTTATATATTTTGTTATAATTAAAAATTATTTTATATATATATATATATATTTTTATAATAGAACAAATTAGACAAGCCCATCACAAAAGGATTTATCTGCACCTGTTTCATTCCACCCAGGCCGTTGTACTATTACCTCTTCAGTTAGAGGAATTTCTGACTCAATGATTTGTTGAAAGACTCTTTTTCTGTCCCTCATACAAGATATGTAAATAATAATGTATAATAATAATAATAACAATAATAATAATAATAATCATAATAATAATAATTCCTGTACATGCGGCAAACGGGCCACACTTCCGAAAATAACCTCAACGGGGCGACACGGGTGTCGCCCCATTACAGCACTTTCCCCACGTGCCTTACTAAAAAATACTCCAAAGGTGCGACTTTCACAATGGGGCGACAGTTATGTGTCGCCCAATTCGACCGCGTCGCCCGTACCCACTCTTTTCGAGCATTATGTGTCGCCCCAACCGGCAATTGAGGAAAATTACCGACGATGTGTCATTTGGGAGACTTTGCTATAGACGCGTGCACACAACATTTTCAACTTTAATGTAACCTAACCCAGATATACCCTGTCCTACCCCCACGAATTTTGGTATATTTTTGTTTTGGACCATCCTCTATCGATATAACTCACTTTCGACAGTAAAATGTTCCCTCCTTAGGGGGGCTGGGTACTTAGGGAGACACTGAAATGTCTCTCTAATTCCACTTGTCTCCCTAAGGAGTCTCAAAAGGGGTACTTTGTCATTATATAGAGCAGCTTTATTTATAGATGATTTTCAATGGGCAATCTTTGTGCTGGGGGGACCAGAGGCACCGGGGCAAACCCCTACTCTTTCACGATAGGTGCTCTGGGTTCTTTTAATTGCACAGATCCTATAGAGCACACGGGACCTCTGCTTAACGACCCATCCGAAGGACGTGACCCTCTTGATATGAATACGAATACATGCCCCAGACCAAAGGCACGCTAATGCAAGCAATACATGGTGTGGTTTCCCATCCAAGTACTGTCGGTAGTGCACTACTATAACTCTTCCACTTAGTCAACTGCATGCCTGGGACAAACGGTTGGCTCAGTGGAAAAGCAAGAAATCCATTCAGTTGAAAAGCAGCCACATCACGGACGCAGCAGATTTAATGCAATTTATTTTGTATTCGTATTGAATATTCCATTGACAAAGATTCTGAACGAAACCCCATTTGTAGTCATAACCGTTGGAAAACGTACTAAGATGCACACAACAAAAGCTATTTCATACACGACAATTCCTGTCAATTTGTTGTGATCGAACACAGAATCTGCACTATAATTACGAACTCCCCCTCTTCGCAATCGGTCAGAGTTGACAATTGATGCAGCACGTTCCCAGTGTCGTGTTGGATGGAGCTGTCAAGCTATCACCTTGGTATGCCCGCCATTATTGAAATTTTCCTGCATGATTTACGTGCCTATGACGACCGTAATGGAAACGCTGCCACGATCCTGTCAAATGAAAGAAATAACCGGGCCACGTAATGACAGGATGATTACATTTACCTCAGTTGTGATATTTCCGGGGTCTGCAGCCACAACGAATACAATTGCAGTCTATTGTTGGCGAATGGGAACATCGAGTAACTGGGTCAACCTTATTTTTCTAATTCGTCAAACAAACCACAAGGAGACCGCCCACATACACCATGAACATCTAACAAAAGAAAAAAAGTGCGCTAACAATGCACATCCATTGTTACTTGGCGCTACTAAATCCATCGTTACTTGTTCACAGTGATAGATCGGCAAGATAGCTCAATTGGTACAGCGCCGGTGCGGTGTTCCGGAGGTTGCAGGTTCAAATCCCGCTCATGTCAGTTTTGTTTGTTTACTTTGAATTTTGTTTTAAAATTATAACTATGCAGTTTATGTACAAATTATAAATACAATTAATTAGAAATGTCAATTTGCGTGGACTACTCGCCCCAACTGTGGGTTGAGTGGTCCAATAATCAACCATTAATACAGACATAACACGATAAATAACGACACAATTAGAATTCGCCAGTTGCAGGATTTAAAACGTCGAGAAAACGCACCTATTATATCTTGGTCGAAGATTGCTTTGGATTAAATACAGCAGGGATTTAGACACAAACGTACCCTTGACGAGACTCACTGGATGGGCGAGACCCCGTTCTCGTGTTGACTGAACACGAGAACGGGGTATCCAATATCAAGAACCAACACGCGAACACCGTTCGCGAAAAGGATTTTCACTACCCGCTATATCTGGGGAGTAGACACTGATCTCTATAAACTGGATTGGCTGCGAAGCTCCGCGATTGAAGCCACCGCGCGGCCATCTTGATATTACACTGTGACAATGGCCGTTTTCCAAGCCCCTGGCTTCAGCTGTGTCTCCGAATTCAGCCCATTGCCAAACTGCATCCATGCATGCAGTTTGTGAATGGGCTGAAGTTGGAGACGGAGCTGAAGCCTGGAGCTTGGAGCTTGGAAAACGGCCATTGTTTTAAATATAGCAAGATGGCCGCGTGGTGGCTTCAATTCACGCATATGCAATCACTGCTGCGCTGCCAATTCAGTGTATAGAGATCAGTGAGAGTAGATGAAGCACGTCAAGAACAAAGATGGCGGACTTATTAGGCCCTTCTGGAACTTGTGGTAATTTTCGTGAAATTGGACGCACTCATTCAGTCCAGGAACAGTATAAATGATATAAGAAAATATAATTGTACGTGATCATAGGAGTGGGATTGTCTTTGCCAATTTTTATTGCTGTTCCAAGATTTCAATTATTTTCGTAAGATCGTGAATTTACCTTTCTTTTCATTCGGAGTATTAATCCCTTGCGTACGGATGACGCCACAGGGCGCAAAAAACCAAACGGTGTCACCAGGCCGGATGACGCCACTGGCCGTCGTTTGTGCAGTTTCAATCCATTGTTGGATTATTGTGTATGTCATGCTTGACTGCACAAACACATTGTAGCGGTTCGATTTGGCTGCCAAAACCGCTGCAACACCCCGACGTCTCCCGTAAAATACCGTGCCCAAGGGGTTTTAATACGGCGGTTGAATTTTCGCACTATAGGCCTACACGGCACTTTAAAATTGGCATTCGTAACCGGCAACCGAGATCACTGTTCGCGGGTTACCCGATAACGGGGTATCGAATACACCCACTAATTCTTTTGCATGTAGCAAGTGACAGAGCTTGTCAGTGGTTGTAATAATTTAACTGTGTGCACCCACAAACTCATACTGTGGGTTTGTGGGGTACTTGCATTGTGTCCCCATTATCCCTAATCTTTAGAATTCATCTTGTGGGCCAGCTTTACACAAAGACCAACTTGTGGAGTCGCATTGTTCCCACTGTGTGACGACCCCACAATGCTGTGCATGTAAACATAACAGAAATCAACTGAAAACGTTGATCGGCCTACTCAACCAGTTACCCATTGAACCAGTTACATCAAGCTCCTTAAAGAATTTATGGATTCTCTAGTCTCTGGACAAATAAATGACACTTGTGTTAGCTCGGCTTTTGGGGTTAAGGAGTCCTCTTTTTACTTCATTCAAAAACAACCATAACAAATAACCTTATTTGCAAAACTTAATTAAACAAGTATTTGTGACTTGTGTTTACATTTCTTAGCATATTACATCTTTAACCTTCCTTCATTAATTTTCAGTACTATAGATTGTTGTTCTTAATTCCATAGCTTGTATCGTAGTAATTCTTATTTGTTTTTAACTTTTGACTTTACGTTTTGTCCAAGTATTACATCACATAATTCAATTAGTAATTTCTTCGAGGTTTCTGGCTGATTTTCTTCTTATCATCTTTATAACAACTTAATCGTTACACCGCCTTATTTTATCATACTTTACGGCTGGTAATCTTTCTCTCTAAAGGACCCTGAACCCCAATAGCATGATGCCAACAAGAGCGGAAGGAGGGGTGAAGGTGGTGAATCAGCTGTTCTAACAACTCGACTGCTGTCTGACTCGCTGATGCTGCATCACCCCACTCCCTTGGAATACTAAAGCTTTTCTTTTGTCCTAATGTGGATTTGCCGTGCGATTACGTAATTAGTGCAGACTGCGGTATGGCACAGCAGGCCTTTCGTGCCGCGCTGTGCTAAGTAGCGAGACCATTCATCCATAAAATGTATTGAGCTTCGCTTGTTTTTTTCTGTGTCGGGGAGAAAAGATCGCTGCAAACTCTAAACTGACACATAAAACAAGATATTTAAAGCAAAACTTGCACACGAAAAAAAGAAAAGAAGAAAAAAAGCAGAATTCTGAATTTGAACACTGAAGCAGCAAGCCAAGAAATAGAACTAAACGAAGAAATTATAAAGAAGCACCAGAATAAAACACCATTGTAAAATTATAGTAATCACTACTACGGATAAATAATTCACGAAGAATCACAAGAACAGAACAAAGGCAAAGATGTTGGAACACGAGTCCAATGACAGACACTCAACAAGGGGAGAGAACGCAGCAAACTCGAAAATAGAATGTATTAAAACTACCGAATGAAATAAAATTGAAACAAAAAACCCCTAAACAAGAATATTTATTTCAGGAGTCCCAGAACCTACAAATATAACAAGTACTTTTTCATCACACTTGTTTGATCACAATTTTGTTTCAAGGAGAATCTCAGTCCCAAACTTCTCCGAGTTCTCTTTTCTTATTGTATCACCGGTGCGCGATATTTGTTTCGTAGTCAAGAATTGGCGAAGTGCTTCTGTGTATTTGGTTATGGGAGATGCAGGACAGCTTGTCAGACTTGTTTTCCGTTGAAATAAAGTCCTCCACACCGCACGGAAAATCGCCATCCGTGTACTGAGTGGCTTTTTGCCGTATTTAATTTGCATTTTATAAAGCACGATAGTTCTTCTGTGGAATACCTTGGCTTGCTTTATGCCTATAATTATCAGTGATAGAGAAGCGCTCGTGACACCGTTGTTGCGGTGAAATTGTTTAAACTTTGACAGTAAATATCCCAGTCTGCTGAGATGAGAGGCCCCTTTATAGACAAGGTGCGAAACGAATATCGTCTTGCTTCTCGATTTACTACCGATACACATCATTCTCAAATTCGTATTGATTTAGGGGGGGGGGGACCACTATATCTGGCGAGTTAAAGTGGTTCAATCAAACATGACACACTTTTTGGAATGCATTGACACCGCATCATGCATCACACAAGAGCTCCCCTGACGCACTCTTGTCGCCTGAAAACACTCGTGCGCGCCACCGGAGGCACTTCTTGTTTTGGGATGATCGTGTATACAACTGGTTGGGTCAAACTGCACTAAAAGTACACCAGTTTCTGCAGTATGGGCCGCAATTGCTGAGGGCCAGAATGTCCTGTGACTCGAATGCCAATTCGATTTAGGAAACCATTTGGAATCGCTCCCCGGCATGGACAAAAAAGTGCAGGGCACACCTTAGTACCAGCGCACAGGGATACATTTTGTGGAAATGTGAAGGGATTGTTTAATTGTTGTTGACATCGGCCGGTGGTTATAAAAAGACGATAAGCGGAATTAAGTGCCGAGGCCAGCACCCCGAGGCACATCATCTGAAAAATCTGAAGAGGAGAGTTGCCTGCGTTTAAAGCGGACCGCGATTGGCCGGTTCGTATCACGTGATAGTCCACACGATTGTATCTTGGGATTCAGACCATGTTCCATCAACACAGCTCCTCCAGTGTCAATGTTGCGAGCGCCCTGTACCTTTTCAAATCAGGCAGAATGATTTGACAGCCACGCACTTCACGTGAGAGTTAAATCTCTTTATATTAGGTAAACCATGGCTCGGATATTGGCATGGATAAGCGCCTTCGGGTGTTTGGGAAAAGCCTCGTCCGCAAAATCCACAGTCAGCTTCGGTCTTCATTAACGGTGAGCGATGTGCACGGGCAGATGAAAGAAGTTGCCGAATTGGGGCACTCCCTCGATGCCGAACTCGGCGGGTTTCACTGGCAGTAAATGCTAACAATCCCAACAAATCTCAGCCAATTTCCAGACCGCTGCACTTTTCTATTTAGTCAAAATGGGCACCCTCCTGGCCATTTGCTTGTCTGAGTATCAGACGTTGCATGCATGCACGAGCGGCTATTCCATAGACTAGCCATTTGCGTGCGTGAGCAGACCTATCCCATTTCTGTACACAGTCAAATATGTTGGGTTTCCCCTAGCCCTGCCACTAAAAAAGTTCAGTATTTTGATAAATCGATATGAACAAGGCGCTCAGGAGGACTGGTGATAAGTCTATGTTTGAACATATTTTTCAAGTTCTTAACAACGATGCACCGTTTGAACACATTTTTGCAATTTTCCAGTCATCATAAATTCCCCACATTTAAAGGTATGATATGGCATTGGTAGAGCTGACTGGACAGCCTCAAGGCTGCGGTCGAAAAGCAATCGAGCAGAGACCATTTTCAGCAACACCGTCAGCATATAGAAATGGAGTCTCCTGAGAAATTTAGAAATTGACCAAATTAAATTAGGGCCTACATTCAGATTCTTGGGACACAATGCCCGTCAACAAAAGACCCTCCCGAATAACCCTCGATATAGACCTCGATTTCATCACCAATTCTGGGAAGGTGCTTTGGCGTTCGTTCGCAATATCATGTTATTCAACCATTCTCCTAAAGGTTCAAGTCTCCGATCGAGACCGTTTCTTCTCAATTATATTTGATCGTCTTTTAAACTAATGAACTACTCTTGTTCATACAGACTTATTTTCCTTGAATGTGTAGCGAAGGTTGAACACGAACATAACCTTTCAATTGTTTTATCAACTGTGTGTTTCCTTTACTGAAAGCTCTGTTGTTTCAGACGTGTTTAATACCCACGGGCACAGTGTCCTAGTTGGAAGAAATTTCCGCCCAACGTGTACAACGAACAGCTGGTCCACAACAAGATCCTTCTCTATCTAGGGGCGAGTTTAGCAAAGGACAGAGGTAGTACATCGACATTGTGGCGAGCTTTGTTGGGTACGATGGGTTGAAGCGAAGCCTTTATGCAGGCCTAGTTATGTCATCGATATGTAGTACAAGAATATGAATCGCGCAAGTCGATCATAAAATACAGGTAAATTGCGCCTACAGGCCCAGTTAGTCACCAGTATAATGTGCTACATGCGTCTTATGTTATAGATTATTGGGTGAGCTGGTCAACTGTAATGATCTGGTTTTGTGTTAGGAAAAGAGTCATTTCAATTTACAGCATGTTGAAAATATTGTAGAGTGATATCCCTCCCCCCCCCCTCAAAAAGGGAGAAATATTTGACCTGATAACTTCTGGTTAATATATCATTCCTATTATAGTATTGAGTAAAGACAGACAACGGAGTCCGCGGCTAGACTAGTCAATGTTTGGTACCCAGACGATTGCATAAAAGATTGCACGCTCCTTTATATAGAGGCATGCTCTACGCGCCAGGAAACTCATTAAACCCTCATTGATGTTTACAGTTGATTTTTGTAGATCCGTTTTGTTGGTAGAACCCATGTGTTTCCATGTAGGCTCTCAATTTTTTGTCGTAAGCCCTGTAATAATCTTGCCCGGGATACAAGGTACATAGTGCATACGAAAGTAAAAAAATCGATGTTGAGATTATTTTAAGAAATTGATTTTGAGTTTTACAGCTAAGAACGCGAATTTATGCTCAATCGAAAATATGTACTTTTTTGTGATAGATAATGCATCAAATGTATTAACCGTTAAAACAGAATATTTCAAGTTATGGTTTCCTGAGGACCAGCTCTCATTTGTTCGGGTCCAATGAATTGAGAAAATTGGGAAGCGCAGACTAAATTATTCTTCAGTATGCAACGTCAGCATTTGATTGATTTTGCACCTAGAGCTTAAATTCAGATCTGACGGTTTCTGGGATGCACACTATTCCAATCCTCAATCAAATGATCGTGTACCGGTATGAAATTGATCTTAAACGACCGTTAAACTGAATAAGACGACTGCTCATGCACTGAGAAATTGCTTAATGGATGCATCGGTTAAAACGCACCCAAGGCTGTACATTCTTATTTTCATTCTCTTTTCTAGCTGAATAAACAAGGCGGAACAGTCGTCAAGGCTCTTTGAAGGGGACGGCAGTTGAACACGATTGGCGGGGCACACAGGCACAAACCCCCAGGTAGCATCAAGCACCCTTGTAGGTGAAGTCCGTTTAGATGACTCGGAACATTTTAAAGGGAGTGCACAATATGATTTTAATGACTTTATGAATGTATGTATGGACGCATTATCTTGACGTTATGGATGGGAGACTTTTGAGACGCTGGTGGCTGCAGACACACCGGTCCTTTTTGCTGGTTCTGAGCACGCGCGCGTAATTCTAAGCATTCACACGACTGGTAAATGAAAAAGGACCGGTGTCTGCTGCCACCACGCGTCTCAAACGTCTCCCATTCCATCCCTTTTACAAAATAATTTCAACATTTCTTTTTTTTCATTAAATAAAAAAATAAAATCATGGACTAAAGAATGATGTCATCATAGTCAGAACAGCAGTGTATGCATAGCTTTGTGTAAAAATATATCAACATTTTGTACATTGTCTTGAAGCCAGCATTTCTTCAGAACATTGTGGGTTGGTTATTTGGAAGGATTGATTTTAGTACTGTTTTTATGCTCTTTTGACAAGGGGTTCCTTCTATTACCAAACAAAAATAGCGCCCTGTTGCATAAACTAATGGAAGGAGTTTAAACACGAATTGAAAACCGCCGCCTTCCTTTCACGGCCAATGAAAACAAGCATATAGATCACGTGTGTATTGTGTAACACATGGTAGTTGAACTGGATATCCACTATATGGTTCCCTTAAGGAACACATTGCAGAGGCGGAAAAAACGTTTGTTTGAAAATCATTGACAGAAAGCTACGACTCGGTTCCCAACAGACCGACTTTTCTAAACCAAACTGTCGTTTCAAGGCATGGTAGTGTACATTATTACCTTCTACTTCTTAATTAACTTTCCAACCATATGCTTTTTGGAGCAAATTGGGCGTGTCCAAGGCGTCCCTTTCTGGAAACAGAAACTTACCGGGGGAAGTTTGTCGTGTAGTGCAGTTGAAGAATCCTCAGTAAGCGACAAACCGAGTCAAGGTGATGGCTGTGGGCCGGCTCACCGGTAGCGGTCTACGGCTGTTGCGGCGGCAGGGAAACTTTCCCACACGGCCCGTACCTGTCTGGATTCATAAAGCATTCAGAGGAAAGAATTAGACCCGTAGGCCAGACTACATGGACAAGACTGAGTTTTGGGATCCGGCGGGGAAGCTGGCAAAGTCTCCCAGAAACCGGCAAAGCGACATTCCGAGACCGGACAAATCAGAGGACGATTTTACAAAATCAACGACGTGTTCCGGTAAAGGAAGGTTGCGGTATCTTGACACACATTTTTCCGAGGTTAGAGCCAAGCGCCTTGGCGGTGTGTATAGGTCCCGTTACTCACTCGAACAATTGTCAGACACCACGGGTAAACGAAAGTTAACAATGAAGAACTTTGGTCATTTTGCATCCTCAAGTAACGCAGTGCCAAATCTGAGCAAGGTCGGATCGGGTAGAGGGCAGCAGGACCAATGCCGCCTCCACAAAAAGCTATTTTGTATTCGTAAAATTTACAACGCTAGAAACTGTTGAACAACACACAGTCAGATAATTCATGGGCGGAGACTGCAGCAGTAAAAAGTCCTTCCCACGGGGCGGATCCGGGGGGCGGTTGGAGTCGAACCCCCCCACCCCCCTGCTCGTTGCATTTGTTTTGGCTTGTAAGTGCCTATACGCCTAAAGTACCGTGCAAACCATGGCGCCACCAACATTGAGAAAGTGTGTCCACTCCCCCCCCCCCCCCCCCCCCCCCCGATTGTAAAATTTTGTTCGCAGACGAAACATTTTGGAAGTTAACTTTTTTTGGCAAATGTACGATTTTTTTTCAGAACCCCCCCCGCAAACAATCCTGGATCCGCCCCTGCTACCCCCTCCCTTTCACATGCAAACCCCCCCCCCCACATTTTCATTTCTTTTAATTTTGTTCTAGGTTTTTGACCGCAGTAAATGATGCATCTGATTGGGACAATGTGCGCAGGATAAGCGGGAAACTCTCGCGCCCGATTTCAAACTGTCTGTCATCGATTGTCTTATATGGCCTGCGCGTACCGGATTTAATAAACCAGCGGAATCAATTGGCGGTGAGAAACGACCGCGTCAAAGTAAGCGACGGAACCGCGCCTCCAACGTGTCCAAGCTGTGGAAGCGGAATACATAAAACTGATACGTACTTATTGCTTGATGGTGGTAAAAATAAAAGGAACTTGACGTCATAGATAAGTGTTTGACAATTTGACAGTAAGGGGAAAAACAGAAGTCTACTGATAAGAGGAAAATACATGATACGTGATTTAAATATGCACGGTGGAGGTGACAATAATATAAAAGGTGTCAAATTTCGTCATTTTCATAATTACTGAGGTTTGAGCAGAATCAAAAGGCTATTTTTCCCTTTTTTCACTTGTGTGTGGGGATGTGCAGCCTTTTGTTTGAGTGTGACAAAATGCGTCATCTATATTTTAACCATGGTGGTTACCCTGAGTTTTCAGGGCCATTTCTCAAATGGTTCGGCTTTGGCTTCCTGCAAATTTTACGTCCTGAGATGTGGCTAGATCTGAAGCACTTTTATTTCTAAATATTTATCAGAATTTATCAGCCTCCAGTTATACTCCCATGTCGAGGATGTTTTGAGGAGGTATGACCTACAAGGTACAAGGAATTGGAACCAGAGGCCGAGTCTGTGTATTTTGTTCAAGTATATCGAAGGCTTCAGATTGGTAATAGCCGGAGACGAAGCCGAAGCCCAGGTTGAGAAATGATCCACCTATGGAATTGCCAGGAAACCATCAGACCAGGAAACCACACTACACAAATACCTGCTTGACCTGTTTTGTGCGCGCAGGAAACCAGAGTCAGAATGCAGCGCGACAAGGACTATTCTTGACTCGAGGGGAAAAGTTCAAGGGAAACCAGGTGTATGCTGCGTTTACCATGAACGCACCTTTTTGATATTTTTACAGGAGATATTGATTGGACAGAGCACCACGCTCTGGTGGGCTGTTAAAACGCAACCGAGTATGAACTGGTGATGTCGCAAAAAAATATTAGTCCAGATCAGCGTGTGTAAATACGAGCCAAGCAATGGAGAAAGTTTGAGACTGCATTAGCCTCGGGCTGTACAACGAATGGCGCGATAGAAACACTGCAGGCGGGCATGCGGGGTTGTAATTGAAGAGATCGCCTTGACGATCGCCCATACATGAATATTTAACAAGAAATACCGGCTGCCTGCTTCAACAACTTGGAAAGGGTCGTCGAGATTTATGAAGAACGTCAGAGTATAAGAAACCAACGTGCAAGTCAAGTATAAAAGTCAATTCATGTATCAGTGACAATGCGGACCTGATACGGCTTTCCATTCAAGTTTTAGAAAATTGAAGAAAACAAATCAGCCAATTTATACACTACTGATGGCAATGTGGACCTGCTGTCGATCTCTGCCTTTTAACAAGACGCATACCGATGGCATAATGTATTTGGTTGTTTTCTGGGGCACGGGCGCGCATCCGGAGACCTAGAATATGAAAATTAACGTGTAAAAATTGTTAAATTTGTAATTATTTTTGGTACATTGATTTCTTAAGAAAATCACCCCAAAAAAGGCTTTTGTAAAATTATTACTTGCATATCAATTTGTAAATCACCCGATGTAAAAGAGAAATATCGTCTAAATAATTGACCTCTCACTTCCGAAAATCTCAAACACATACGGGCTAGTGAAACTCGGTGTAGGCCTACTCGTACATGATGAACAATTATGAAATAATTTTGTGGCAATCGTTAGGTAAAAACTTCAAATTAAATAGAAGAATAACATTTCCTTTATGGCTAAATTTTTTGAATAAACGCACAGGACTCATCAGCATTTTCGAAAAAAATAATCTGATGAGACCGTTGTTAAGGACGGTGAATGAGACTGTAAGCTAGACACTCAAACCAGCGCGGCTTAACTTAGAACCCATCGGTTACAGGTATAGGTAAAGTTTCGCAAGTTTCGTTCTCACCTATGTACGCGATGCGAAAACAAGCGTATAAACGAACAAGGAGAACCGGGAACGAAAATACAATTTTTTACCCATCGTCAAGTATATCCCCCCACGCACACTTTTACTGAAAGAATTTCTAGACAAAATTCCAGCGTGAACATTTCTTGGGGTGGTTACCGTTAGAAATCATTCTGCCAAAAATTATAACAAGAGAAAGGGTAACACAGTGTAAATTGCCCAGAGGCGGGCCGCGTGAGGTCTCCGGAAGCCCTCCGCGTGACCTTTTACTTTCAGGCTCTCCGGAGTTTTTGTTTAAATTCCTCTGAATGCTGTAAAAATCCAGGCAGGCACCGGGTCATGTTGAGAAGTTTTCGTGCCGCCGTTACAGCCGTAGGCCGCTACCGGTGAGCCGGTGCCATATAAATATCCGACTCCCATTAATACCAGACTCCTTTTCCTTATTATTGGTTAAATCCTCTCACGTGACCGGCCACTCTCCCAATTATCGATATCATTGATCACTTAGGAATGTGCAATACTACCGTATTTCATAGTGACTAAATTCCACACTACACCGGCCCACAGCCATCATCTTGATGGACAAAAAGAGTCCACCAAATGCTGGATACGAAATCCTAAGTACTGCAGCATTTGATTGGCCCGCCTTTGTTAGCAGGTTATCTAAAACGAAAGAACACTAAGACCATATATTTCGTATCCAGCATTCGGTGGACTGCATCTTGTTGGCAACACTTTTTGTTCATCAATATGATGGCTGTGGGCCGGCTTACCAGCGGCCTACGGCTGTTGCGGCGGCACGGAAACTTCCCCGGTACCTGTCTGGATTCATTCAGAGGAAAGAATTAGACCCGTAGGCCAGACTACATGGACAAGACAGAGTGTGGAGATTCGAAGGGGAAGCGGTCAAAGGAATCCCACAGATTTTGTTATGCAAGTTCGCCCCGAACTAAGACACAAAAGGTCGGAATTAATATCTCTCATGTAGCAGGTAAGATCGTAAGATGAAGGGCAACATGCATCAAACAAAGAATTCCATAGAGATACAGAACAAGAGAAAAAGCTACTGGCATAAATTTTCTTTCTACAACTGCTGGAGTATATTGGTGCTCAGGCAAAAAGCGTATAGTCTCACGCTCAAACACCCAAACTGGAGGAAACAAGCTGGAAAAGAAGTAGAACATTCACCATGAAAATATCTGTAGAACAGACTAAGAGTAACAACAGACCTCCGGTGAGAGAGTGATTGTAAGGACGAGACAAACCCTACTCCAACTTATACTGCGATTAAAAGTTGCCCCTTTAAAAGCCCAGCCTTAATATTCCAAACTGGAACTCGAGTCCTGTCCAACCTGCGGCAGGACCTCAGAGGCCCGCGCGGTGTGTTTGTTCCGACTAATTGAAATCGGCAATGCACTGAAGTAGAGTCAGAATTGCCAATCCGAAGGTTTGGAAGCGATAAGATGACCCCGATGGAAAACAAATACAGGTTTGGGGCGGGTCTTTTTAGTGTTTTGAGTCTGACATATTTTATTTGTTACGCAAAAAGGTCATCCAGCACATAATTTCTGTTTTTACCTCCGCAGTATAAAAAAAAACACTGACCCCAACCATTTCTCCCATATACTATTACAAATCCTGGATTATTTTTTTAAAGTGTACGAATGTAAAACACGCTTAATAAATTAATAGGCTTTCTTTTGGTACATAAACCATCCGAAAGCAAGACCCAGTTTTAGAAGTCTGTCCACTACGTCACCGTAACACGTAGGCCCTAAGGCTCCTCATTTTTAGAAAAGCATGAAGAATACTAGTCTTCTATAATTTAGTTTTTCTCACCTCTGTTTCTCACTTCTTTTCTTTCTCAATTGTCAATTTTAAACCAACATGCTTAAAATATTACATGAATTCAAAGCAATTCATTGAATTTTACGTGCATGGCTAAGGGAGGTAAGGTCAGTATGGTTGTACTGGTCTCTCTATTATATAGTTAGTTTTGCGAATGAACTCCGAATAATAATTCCGAAACTGGCTCAATCGGACAAAGTCCCGAAACACTATTAGTCTTCAAAAGTCAATAATTCGCCAAAAGAAGTCGTATGATTGACGCTTTCACGTAAATAACTTTTAAATTGACACAAGTAAATTGTTCCTAATTTATTGGGCCTGGAGCCATTTGAGCTCCCCCCCCCCGTTTTTGTTCTACTCGTTTCTTACCCACCCTGTATTCTTCCGCTAACCTTCGGGTAAAAGAGAAACTAACTCTCCTCACCATTCCATTCACGTTGAATGCATGTGGTTACCTCACTCAGATAACGAAACGGAGAACGAAAAAGGAAACTTGGGACAGTCATTGACGATCTAACCCAGATTTGCTTTTCAGATGCCTGGATGCATAATTCACGAACACATTTTGAGCACTGATGAATGTGGACTGATATTGCCATCGAATTTGTAACATCTTAAAGACGCAGATGGCCTTTTAGCAAGACAAATCTGAAGTAATATCAAGCTGTTATGCCCGTGCGTTTCGGATGCATCATCCTTATGAATAAATGTTCAAACCGCATTGCTCATTTGTTGGCGTTGTTTAATTAAGTCATGAGCTTTCAAATGAGTCATTCCACAAAAAAGCGAACGAATGATTAGGAACAGATTTAATACACTCTTGATTAAACACAATCTTGCGATCAGTTTGTAAACATGTTGAGAAGCTAAACTTTACATGTCCAATTCATAAACATGAATGTTCAAACACTATCCGTCAATGCTCTGAACATGTTCAGTGTTTAAACATGCTTACAAACTAATAGCAAGAAAGTGTTTAGAAAACTGTTTAATTGCTAAACACAGTTTTTGCAGTGTAAGTTTCAACTTTTGAATTTGGAAGCGTGACGCTTGTAATTCATACTATTAATGTATACCCATCTTCACGTGTAGCACATAAAACAGCATACTTTAGGAAGGCCAAGTAGAAGAGTGTAGAACATGCTTTGTTTCATTCATAATTCGTTAGTTAGGGATAAATCCATTAAGTTAACATTTTCAGTCAAACGTGGGTGGTTTTTTTCGTTCGATTTCCCATTCAAAAGGGAGTAACTTCTGTATCGCTAGAAAAATTGCACTTAAATATTTTTTTAAATAAGATAAAAACGACCATGAATCTGTCAATGTTTACTGTCGGTCGGTCCGAGAGCCTTATATTCGATATAAGAATATTTTTCAATTCGGCAATATAGGGAGCGATATATTGACGTGATACCGAATAACACACCATCCTGCCATACTATGTACACATCGACTTCACTCGCGTCCGGCACTCTCACTGCTAGAAGTTCCATCTGCTCCGAAAAAAACACTATCGCACTCTCTTCCCTTCCTCCCCCTCTCCTTAACTCCGTATCAGCATGCAGACGGAAGACCCTCCTCGATTGGGACCCGTGGAATCCGGTTTCATCACTGAGGAAATTGTCAGGCAGTGACATGCGATACTTGACAGACGAAAGCTAGTTGAGGGAGAGAAAATTGGGGAGAAATTGTCTCCCGCGCCTACTGCCATCTGGACGAACGTGAGACCAACGTGATTATTATACACTGTGGAATCAATGATTTAAAGGGTAGAAGCAATTACCTGGGCAACTGTCTGCTAGCCCCCCCCCCCCCCGCCAAGCCAGAGAATGAATCAGTGACGTTGGACAAGAACTCACTGGTCCGTGGAGAGATCGCCACGGCGAGTAATTGCAGGCACTGATTATTTCCATTTTAAGCGATCGGTGCGTCAGATGACAGAAAACTGCAGTATGGATTCTATCCATCCCCGTATATGTGGATGTGATTCCTTATGGTCAAAGCGGTCAAAAAATCCCGTGTCATAATTTAATATGTATGACTGAAAAGAAGTTTCGAATATTTTACAAAAATAGCAACAATGGTCACGGGAAAAACAAGTAAAACGAAAAAAACAAACCAGAAAAAAACCCACACAATACGACACGAACAGCGACAACGTTAAAAAGAATGCAATAACAGTGACAACAATGACCCTATAGCAACAAAGACAATAACGAAAACACAGGGGCGGATCCAGGATTGTTTGCAGGGGAGGGGGGGGGGGGGGGTTTGTGAAATTTGTTTTCGTACATTTGCCCAAAAAGTTGACTCCCAAAATGTTTCGCAAATTCAAAATTTGAAACTAACACTTCAAAAACTGCAGGGGCGGATCCAGGATTGTTGGGGTGGGGGGGGGGGGGGGAATTCTGAATTCCCCCCGCCCCCCGTACATTTGCCCAAAAAGTTTCTCATTGTTGGTGGCGCCATTTAACCTCTTTGTTTTGCTCTTACCCGTACACGCAAAATACGACCTTTACGGGGTTTTGCTTTTCTTTTCTGTTTGCTACGGTACCTACGAGGTGCAATCAGAAAGTTCCGAGACTGTTCCTGTTGCGAACGAACGGAGCGCAGCACAGTAATGTGCATACAGGTGTAAGCAATAACTTTCGTGAGTAAGTAGCCTATTCCAAGTAACATCGCTTGATCAACATTAGCACCTGTGTTACACGCATTTGTGTGACCACTGGTACGTGCGCATTTGCGATTTCACCATGGACCTGAATCCCGAGCAGAAGCAGCACCGTGTCGAAGTCTGCGAGGATCTCCGTCAACAGGCACGGGATGACCCAAACTTCATGTCGAGGATCATCAGCGGTGACGAGAGTTGGGTCCTCGGCTACGACCCATAGACCAAACAGCAGTCTTCGCAGTGGAAGAGCCCGCAGTCTCCAAGACCGAAGAAGGCGCGTCAGGTCAGGAGCGCAACCAAGAGCATGCTCATCGTTTTCTTTGACATTCGCGGGGTTGTGCACCATGAATTCCTCCCCCAGGGTCAGACTGTCAACACTGAGTTCTACTGCACCGTTCCGAGGCGTCTAAGGGAGAACATTCAGCGCAAAGGGCCTGAACTGTGGCGCGCTGGCAATCGGGTGATCCAACATGACAACGCGCCCGCTCACAGCGCTTTGAAAACGCGCGAGTTTCTCGCCCGCAACAACACATTCGTCGCTCCCCACCCCCCTACTCGCCGGATTTGGCTCCCTGCGACTTCTTTCTGTTCCCCAAAATGAAGTTCAAGCTGAAGGGTCGCCGTTTTGACACTGTGGAGGAGATCAAGCGAGAATCGCAGATGGTGCTTGACGCGCTTTACGGAACGGGATTTCTAGGGAGCGTTCCAAGCATGCCGCGCCAGGAGCGCTGGGAGCGGTGTATCGCTGCACAAGGGGACTACTTTGAAGGGGATGGCGGTGATATTTAAATCACGTACGGTTTTTGCTTGTTATAGGCGCAGTCTCGGAACTTTCTGAATGTACCCCTGAAACAACAACAAAGACGCAATCCAAAAAGACATTACCGACAACAAACAAACTCAAGCAACAAAGACAACAAACAAAATCAACAACAAAAAAGCGAGCAAGAAAAGCAACAACAGCAATAATTCCAATATTGCTGAGAACAGGTGGAAAACCGAGTTTCACGCTCAAACACCCTAACTTGAGGAACCAAGCTGGACAAGCCGATGGAATGTTTTCCATGAAAATATCTGTAGAACAGACTAAGAGTAGCAACAGATCTCCGGTGAGAGAGTGATTGTAAGGATAAGACAAACTCGTCTCCAACCAAAATTAAAAATGGGCTTCTGTTATGTATCTTATAAAGAATAGTGACAAGCAGATGCACCAGCCTAGATGTGGGAAAAGTGAATGGTGACATGTTTAAGAAGAATTGCTCTGAACACCACTGCACCCTGTAAACATGCCTTTCTATCGCGAGCACTGATATTCAATGCATTTTTGGCCTTATTTCCCCAGGACGTTTGTCATTGCGATTTACACTCAAGATAGACGTCTAACGCTGTGCTGGTTCAACACGGCAATATTGAAGTCAATAATATGCTGGCATCACTGCCATTGACAACCATTAATTTGCAATGTCATATGCCAGAGTATGGAAGCCAAACACAAAAGAAGAAAAAAAATAGATATATAACAAAAGTCGGACGTGACTCCTAGCTGTTTTGAGTCAAGAGACAGCCAAACAATATTGACTGTGCCTAAGCACAAAACTGCATATGAATAAAATATGTAACAATGTATCCAATTACAGACCGAAAAACCCACATATATTTTGTCAAGACGATTGATATATGGTTTGAAAACATGCACAAAACGTTGGACGTCTAATTCTTAGATGAGAGATCTAACGACTAAACGTCTTAACATAATATATGGGAAAAACGATCCTTGATGATGAACAGAGATAACAAGACAAGAATGTATTCAGTTTTCGATCTGAATAAAAACGTTTAAAAGCCCTTGCGTACGGATGACGCCAAATGGTGCAAAAAACATCAACAGTGGCACCAGGCCGGGTGACGCCATTTGCCGCTATTTGTGCAGTTTCAATAAATTGTTGGATTATTGTGTATGTTACGCTTGACTGCACAAGCACATAGTGGCCGTTTCGCTTGGCTGCACAGGCCGCCCCGGCACCCCGACGCCCGCCTCACACGATAACCGTAAGGGGTTAAAAGGTATGATATAACCGAAAGTAAATTTGCTTAGTTTCAATCCGAAAGCTTGGTATGAAGATTGTACCGGTGTCATATAAATATATCCGACTCCCATGAAAATCGGACTCCTTTTCCCTATTATTGGTTAAACCCTCCCACGTGACCGGCCACTTTTCCAATTATCGATATCATCGATCACTTCGGCATGTGCAATACTACCGTATTTCACAGTGACTAAATTTCATGCTACACAGGTACCATGTCCTGAGAAATATTTTCATCAGAAACGCTGTCATCTTCAAGCAAACTGTACACGAAGACCTCAAAAACCTCAGCGGCTAATTTTGATGTCAACAATCGAAACAAGCACCCACGAACGTGCACAAAAACCATTCTTAAACCAGAACGCTTTTTCATTTTATTGTGACTCGGATACGGAATGAGCTCCAACTTTCAAAGCTAGGCTTGTTATGTCATGTTGACTCACACAGTGTGGTATGTGTGGTATGAGCACTGTCTGCAACTGTGTTGTCAGAAAACATGGGTGATCATTTTATTACAATGAACTAGCATATTTACAGCTGGAGCACGGACATCAGACAGAGTTGTAGTCGAGTCCCCGCAAGTCCTTTCACAAGTCCTTTTTAGTCCAGTCAAAAGTCCTTTCATAAAGCCGGTCACAAGTAACTGGATGAACAATGACAATGGAATGCCATTGTCAAAGCTCATATAAATAGATTGTGATTGGAATCAGGACCGGAGGTCTTGTGATGGATGTTCAGGGACTTGCAGGGACTTGCAGGGACCTGTGATGGACTCGACGACATCCCTGACGGACATTGAAGCTTTAAACACGTAACATATTTAAGGGTGCAATATGATTCCCTGGAGTTGTAGGATGGTAATCTAAGCCAAGCCCACACAAAAATCCGAAGCAATTCTACAGTACATTTAAACATAGGATAACAATGTAAGTTGTACAATTATCTAAAGCCCCCTTTACACAGGGCTGCGACCTTTGTACCACCTATGAGCGACCTAAAAATGGCCAGGACGCTCAATGGTCGACTAAACCCAGAAAATCCTGTTTCTATGTAACTGCTCCAGCGATCCTTGTGCCTCCCTTGAACCACCAAAACTGCAATTTTCGGGCATTTTCATGTCGAGCTACGAGCGACCTGTGCGTCCACTGAGCCACTTGCCTGCCTGCCTCCCCTGTGCTTCCCCTGTGCAACCTACGGCAACCAACGCGATTATAGGCAACATAGGCGACCCCCGAGCAATGTTTGGGCAACCATTGAGCCTCCCGTGTGCCTCCTCTGTGCCATCATCGGCGACCAACGGCAACTAACGGTGATCACTGGTCGACCATTCAGCCATGCTTCTGCCTCCTAGGCGACCCTTGAGCATTGTTTGGGCGACCCCTGGCGACTGCTGGGCAACCTGGAGTACCTGGGTATATGCCCTGATTCTGGCGCTTTTCCATCAGTTTCATCCTAGGAGGCAGAAGGGAGGCAGAAGCATTGCCATGGTGGCTCAAGGGTTGCCGTGGTCGCCGAATGCAGGCACAGCGGTCGCCACAGTCATCGTTCAATGCACGCTATTGGTCGGCTAAAGGAGGCACAAGGGAGGCACAAGGGAGGCAGAAAGCATCGCCTAGATTGACGGTACAATTTGCAACAGAACGCATCTATTACGTGGCGACCATTGGCCGACCATTGTGCATCCATTCTGCAACCACGGCAATGCTTGTGCCTCCCTTTTGCCTCATTTGAGCCTCCTTTGAGCAACCAACCTCCTCGGCGACCTTTGTGCGACTGTTTTGAACATGTTCAAAAATTTATGGCGAGCATGGCGTCCATGGCGATGTCTGAACATCCTGTGTACCACCTTTGAACGACCTAGTCAACCATTCGGCCTCCTTTGAGCCTCCAACGGCGACCTGGCCAGTTTGATGGTCGCACAAGGAAGGCCCAAAGGTCGCCATCCTGTGTAAAGGGGGTATAAGCCTCTGTTGCAAATGTGAAAATTTAGAATGTGATTGGGGAAGTCCAGTATTAATTAGGTATTCAACCTTCCCGTTTTTATTGGCACATCCGATAGAAATATGTTCACGTGTCTGTCACGTGACTGTCACATCACTTGATGTTGATGAGAATGTTTAGAATCAGATTTTGTACAAGGCCTCTCGGTTGCAAATGAAAGGATATTATCGTAATCATCTAGCGTGCACTGTGGATAAAGCAACGTATACATTTTAACCGGAATGTTGCGTTACCATCTGCACAGTATTATAGCAGCCATCGGCATAATGAAAAGGTCAAAGTTTAACTTCGTTGTCACGTGGGATTCACGTGAAATATATCTCGAGCAAAAACACGACGCCAAAAACAAAAAAATTAACCCAAACAAATTTCGACGCCCAAAAAAAAAAAATAAACGCCAAAAAAAAAAAAAAAAAGCAAAAAAAAAAAAAGTATGCGACGCCCAAAAAAAAAATTCGAAGCCAAAAACAAAAAATGCGACGGCGACAAAAAATACGCCCCCAAAAATATATTGCAAAAGCTATGGCACATATGGAACACCATAGATCACAGTGTGACCACATAATGGTTGATCACTACGTGGGCACACTGTTTTCATAGTTTGTTTTCACCCACACAGTCTTTTATAAAGGGACAACACTTAATCATCATCTGGTAGGCCGAGTACGCTCCCAAAGTAAACTGGAAGTCGGCTAAAGTGTCCCAGTTTGGGGCTTAAGAATTCGCGTCAGCGACAGGGGAGAGGTCCTCTTGCAATTTGACATAGCCCTGACAATCGTCAGGTGTTATTCTGGTCCAGACAAAAGCTCACAAAATAGTTATGCAGGTTTCTGGAGTGTACATAGGATGTTTCAAAGGGCCATATGAGTATACAACGAAGCTTTCAGCGTAATGGAATTGACTCCGGAATGACGTAGACGTTAAAATAATGCTTGGACAGGCTCCTGTAGGACCAGGTTGTACTTTCATTTCTCGCCAGCGGTGGTAATGTCGGTTCCTTAGCAGTTTGTTCCCAGGAGATAAACACCAAGTTGGCATATTTTTAAAAATGTTCTTTAATATAACAACCGCCACGCTTGTCAATAAATTGTGGATTAAATTGTAAGTATAAAACTCATGCTTACGGGTAATAATTAGGGTACATTGGCAGAACTTAACGCATTGCGGAAAGTATGGGACTATACCTAAACTGCCACTTGACTGGTTTTACCTACGAAAATAAAGCTTGCTTTGCAACAGCGCGTTTTCAGTTGTGTCAGTTGTGTTGTAGGACAGTGGATTATACAAATATTTACTGCTTCAAGTGGTGTAGTAAAACTAGCCTCCCCATGTGATCCACGGAGCATTCTATTTTCCCGAGGCGTAGCTAGTTTTACCACACCACGAGATAAAGCAGTAAATATTTGTTTTATAACCACCTCACCCACAGATTCTGCTTGATTTTAAAATTGTAACATTATTTAAATCTAAATACAGTTAAAATGGACTTCTATTTCAATACAAAATTAGTGGAAAATTCATTTGCTCTTTTCAAAACCACCCCTTACCGAAATGTTTGAACCCAGCTCTGTAGCGCTGGCACTTTGGAACAATACGCGTTACGCGCAACACTCAACGCGCACACCCCCATGCATCTGCACACAAATACCGCGCCATGTGTATAGTACTTTGGTTGCTACGGGTATAGTACTTTTGGCCGTGCACAGGAAGATAGCAAAAATAGAAAATGCCATGTGACTCGCTCTCGGCCAATCTAGACACAGAATCTGTGGATGAGGTGTTATAAACACAGCTATAGACTGACAACGCAACGGACACATTATAGAGAACCATGAAACGCTCTTATGCATAATATGCCGGCTTAGGGCTGGTTTTCCATCAGTGCGTTTTCAGTGCGTTTTGTGTCCGTTGCGTTTTTGATTGCGTGGTTAGCCAACATGTTAAAAGAACAACGGACAAATAACGTACCACGAAACGCACTTATGCATTAAAGCCGGCTTAAAGGGACACATTGCCTTCAAATGTCATGAAATTTTGCTGTTTGGAAATGTTCCTTATCTTTTATAAGAGTTGTTCATGCAAAAAAACACGTATAATGTGTTGTAATTAGTGAGTAGTGATTACAAAACAAAAAATTTGCCTCTGACCACTGACATCTGACCCGCGAAACCTAGACTTATTTACAGTAGTAAATACCACCGTCTAAATAATGCGCAAAATGCGCCGCAGCCAGTGGCCTTGTAAACCTATCAGATGATCGTCAGGTACCATTCTCTACCTCGCGACACATATCGCCAGTGCTGCGCGCCGTACAACAGTACATCAAAATGGATCAACAGAACGTACTTCTACCAGCTGCGACTGGAAATACGACTGGTGAACACGGTCCGCCATTTTGTGGAGTCAAAAATTTGGTTCTAAAAAATGGCGGACCGTTATTTGTCACGAAATTAAACAAAAACCACGCAATTTGAAGGGATAGTTATGTGAATCTTTATATTCTACTTTAAAAACAGCTTCCCAACCATATCCATTTAAGTTTTATAGCCCAAATCGCAAAATCCAAAGCAATGTGTCCCTTTAAAGTTGGTTTTCCATATTAGTGCGACCCCCCCCCCCCCCCCCCCCCCCGCCCCTGATCATTTGCCAACCATGATTGTGTTCGTTATAAAGCTCATTTGTGTTGCAATGCATTATGGGTAAAGAGTCGGATACTCACGGAGTTGGATATTCACATGACACCGGCTTCAAGTGGTGTGGGTTACGAGAAGTGTGGGCTGTGATAATCTACTTCCCTACATATCAATGCAGGTGTTCGATTTATTGTAAATAATTTCGCACAATAGCTAACTCTAAATATGAAACATCTCATGATTTTCACCCGACTGCAGCCCAAGGGGGACTGTGAATAGTCGGTCGTACTGACCCAGCTGCTGGCTTCTGTGTTTGGAAAAAGATCAAGCACTGAAGCAAATGATTCAATCTGACCTAGTTAAGTAACTCGACAAGCTTGAATGTACAGGCCAACCATTGTAAATTTGCGAAAAGGTATATTGGTGAGATAATATTTGGGTCTGTCCACACTTAAGGGACCATGACCATTTAGCAATGTGAGGATAGCAATGTGAGTAAGACATGGAAGAGGGACATCAAATCAAGTATTTTGCCAAAATGTTTTTCTGATGCTTTCTAGAGCTGTTAGTGATCACACTGACACAAAAATAGGACAACACTCTGGATATAATATAGGAAATTAGAGGGTAATCTTCAAGACATTATGTTTGTAACATGGACGGACATTTTTTATTATTGACTGAAAAAAAAGGAATTTGGTAACATTCTGAATTATACAACGCCTGAATAAATCCCCGCCATCCGATTGGTGGATTGTGGATCACGTGCATTTAATTATTAGTCCCATCGCACGACGCGAACCCGCACCGCCGAAAAAAGTTCTATCACATGGTTCTATCAAACGGTAACGCGTTTGATAGAACTTCCCCGCCGCAAAACACGGCTGTCATTGGACTGGTTCCCGGTCCCTCCGTTGTCTTTCGGACTTCAAATGTATATTATATACATATGGGGACCGGGAACCAGTCTAGGCTGTCATTCACACAAAATGGCGGACGGTGTTTCCGAACCGCGGTTTGTTTTCCTAACAGACGACGAAATATTGGAACTCGTAGGCGATGCTGACGCTGCTAACACAAAGAGACAAATGAAATATGCAGTCAAACGATTAGAGGAATTTGCAAGACACGCAGGAACAACAATTAAAGCTTTCACTGTGAACAAGTAACAATGGATTCAGTGCCAAATAACAATGAATGTTCATTGTTAGTGCACCGTTTTTCTTTTGTTAGATGTTCATAGTGTTTAGGCCTAACTGATTCGGAACTGGACCACTTTTTGTCGCGGTTTTATGCGGGACTGAGAAGGTAAACGGCACGTTGTACACAAAGAAACCATGCATGCAATCTGTCTGATTTATTCAGGCGTTGTATAAAACAAATAATGAATGTTTCACATTCGTGCAATGGTAAGAATGATTTCATTCGGAATGTCCCATTCCACTCGGCTTCGCCTCGTGGAATGGAACATTCAATCTGTCACCTCATGAAATTATTCTTACCATGGCACTCATAAACATTCAATATTTGTATAATGTTAGTCAGTTTACATCTCTTACAATGTCAGGATTATTATCAGTGGAAATTATAAGACATTTGGATGTATTCTGAAATTAACAAATTCAGATGTGATATAAATTATGTTCGAACATAGACGGACATTGTGTGACAAATGTCTGTCCAGTAATGTTACTTGTTTGTTATGTTACAAACATAAACATCTTGAAGATGATTCCAGGTCTAATTTCTTAAATACTCCATTAGATGTTAATTTTTTGCTAAACAAACTTGTTGATGGTTACTGGATGTATTGTGACAAAAATCAATGGAAAATTATTTTATATATTCCCCTCCCGTGTTACACCAAATGGGGTCATTAGTGTGCATAGACCCAATTCCAGTATTGCATGCAAATACAACAAATCTTTCAATGAGTATTTGATGTACCCGACTTTTCAACCTCCATAGCGGCAATTCAATCAAGATATGTAAAGCGTGAACACTCGACCTCTTAATGACTTCAACAAAGGCGTTCTATTCATATGCAAGGTAGGATGCCACGAAAGATCGACTTTTATCGCGCTTAAAGTGGCCAAAGCATTGTTCTCAATTGTAGAGTGTCCATTATATGTTTACATGTGTAGGTGGCACGGCGCTAAACAGAATCCTTCATTTTCTGGTTGTTCAAGTTTTGCAGTTTAACCGCAGAGTCCAAATTCTAGATGTAAAACAAAACAAACTATAGCCCTGATATTGGGCCACGCACTGGCAATATCGCAACTGTGCCATGTTCTGCCAGAACAGGAAGCTTGGGCCCCACGCGGTCGCCATGGCGACTGACTTTTGGCGGGAAAGCGACAAAAGGTGTCGCCTCGTGGCACTTCCTGTGCAGGTTAATTATGCCTTTTACAACCGCCTGAATAATCTTCCGCGTAGCAACCAAGCCAAGACTGTTGGAAATGACTTACCGCTGGCCGCAACTAGCGTCAATATTGGCATACATTGGACAATTTGGCAGAACGGACCAGCAGTAGGCCTATAGGAATCCTAATTTGATTTTGTGTTTACAAAGTTCCAGTACCAACCTATTGTTGGATATCCTCTTAATGTAAAAGAGTGAAAAACTCACTCTCCAAAAGGGTGAATCCCTTATCGAACCATTAAAAAAAAGTGAATCTCTTATAAAAATCACTCAAAAAAAAGTGAATCTCTTATAAAAAAATCACTCAAAAAGAGTTAAATTTCCACTCTTTCGAGGAGCCATATAAGGGACCACTCTTTTAAGACTGGTCCCTTATATGGCTCCTCGAAAGACCTTATTACGATAGACCTTACTTGACAGTTAGTACCAGTAAAATAGTAGTCTTAAGCTGTGAAATCAAGGCACCTGGTGTGCTGTCGTTTTCAAGAACATGGGATTTTGTAAGCATTTCCAATGATGGTGGCCGACCATCATTGCAAAAAAAACTGACATTTCTTTAAATACTGCCCCAAATTTACCAAATTTAGTTAGAACATGTCCTTTGCAATCGGTGAAACATCCGTGAACGGGTGTAAGCCAGTTAGTCTGGTTCCTTGACCTGACAATTCCCCGACGTCCATACATTTCTCCGTTTCATTTGAAGTAGGGTCAGGGAACCAGCCTGCAGGTACAACATTTTGTTGTTTTTTCCAGCATCTATGAATATAAAACTTTAAACAGGTCATTGCAGTAATATTTGTCATAAAATACTAACCCCCACATCCATCCATTTCTGAAAATCATGTAGCAAAAAAGATGCTGCACATTACTTTTAACTTTGTAGAATATTGCTGATATCTATATGTAAGACATTCATTTGATTTTTTAAATTTTCATTTTTCCCTTTAAAAATATTAGAGCACAATGTGGCAGCTTTTCAGTAACAATTAAAAATAGATTAAAAAATAGAAATAGCCCTAAATTGGACATGCATGCAAAACCGTGATTAGCTCTCCAAAAGAGATCGACAGTAGTGTGTTGGGTCAATAGTGGACTCATTAGCATAATTAAAGGAAAAACAAAAGGCACCTAAGAATCTTTAGGGGACTCATTAGCATAAAATCAAAGAAAAACATAAGGAACCTAAAAATCTTGATAGGACAGCGTAGGACGTAAGAATCTCCAAAGGACAGGATATGGATGAACCTAAGAATCTTTAGCGGACCATTAGCATAATTAAAGGAAAAACAAAAGGAACCTAAAAATCTCTAGGACAGCCTAGGACCGAAGAATCTCTATCGGACTCATTTACATGAGCCTGATGCTAAGAATCTCTATAGGACAGTATAGGACCTAGAAATCTCTATCGGACAGCACATATGAATTGTGAGAGCCTGGAAATCTCCATAGGACTACATGTGAATGGGTGAGCCTAAAAATCTTAATAGAACAGCATATGAATTGTTGGAATCTTTAAAAGAACATTACCAAAAAAAAAAATTATTAATACAAAAAAACAAATTAATTAAAAATTACCAAAGAAAACTGGGAAAATAGAAATAAAAATGGGTCTGTTTGTGGAGCAAGTTAGATCGACCCCATTCGTGTGGGAGGGGTGTTGCGTAAGCGAATTCGACAATGATTTGCCAACAGACAATTTTATGGAATCGTATTTAAAGAATGAGTTTTGAGGTTATTGGAATTTTAGAAATGACTTTTTAGCGTCAAAGTGAAGAATCAACCCAGAAATACGATGCCACAGAGCAATGGGAACATATCAGCATGTGCAATGGAACAATTAACCCGCAAGATTTGTTGGGAATGACTCACGTCACCTTCGTAGTCTATTGTGCAATCGCGGAAATGGGTTTTACGTGTGCAGATATAAAAACATATTGTGACGCAAACATTTCCGATGCGTTGTGTTTTGACATTTAATTGTTTTGAAAGTGTTTACTTTTGAAAGTTTAGGTGTGCCGTTTTTCTGTTTTATTATATGCTTGGTTGAATAGTGTGTTTCGGTTTTTGCTTTATACGCGCGTTTGATTGCGCACACTGTTTTCACAGTTTTACTTGAGATTATTTTCGTTCTTGTTTGTGATTTAAACATGTTGTGACGCATTACTTTCGACGTTTTGTTTCTGTTTTTCTGTTTTTTAGTTTTCAGTTTTATTGTTTTATTGTTTTTAGTTTTTCTGTTTTTTTTGTTTTTCTGTTTTTCTTTTTTGTTTTGTTTTGTTTCTTTTGTTCTGTTATTTTGTTTTGGTTTTGTTTTGTTTTTGTTTTTGTTTTTGTTTTTGTTTTTGTTTTTGTTTTTGTTTTTGTTTTTGTTTTTGTAAATAAATTAATACTTTGGTTTTTATAATCTGTTTTCGGTTGTTCGTTTTTACGCCTGTCATATATTCGTTTAAATATTTTAGTTTTCGCGATTTTACTTGTAGATAATGTGTTGAATTGTTAACGTTACTTCTTGTGATTGTTGTGAGGCATTACTTTTCGATGTTTTGCCTTTTGCAAATGTTTACTGTTTACTTTGAAAATTGTGCTCTTTCGATATGTCATACAAGTGGGAATTATTTTGAGACATTTAGCGTTTATAAACTGACTGCAGGGCACAGTGAAAAAGAAACTGGTGGCACAATTAAAGGAATGGTTCACTGAAAAACAAGACGTGTAATATCTTTCTCTAAATTTCAAAGAAGACATCGTTCCAAAAAATATCCAACGAACGCAACTAGACGGTAAAATGCAATTCAGGGTTTCTTTTTTTCAATTATGTGGCTGCACGGACTTCTTTAGAACATGAATATTGTAATTGCGTCCAAATCGTGAGGATAACACTAATATATTGAAGGCTTAGGCCTATTCGGTAAGGTTAATAAACTGTTTAATGTTAAATAATTTAACCCCAGATTCAGTTTACTTGGATAATATACAAGTCTGACATTTTAAACTGGGCAGTCGCTTTACAAGTAAGTCTCGTGTACAACCGTATAACTGACCGAATCCATTCACGGCCTGGTAAATTTTTATGTTTCTTTTACAAAAACACAGAATTTCCGGGTAACAGGTCGTCGAAATAGTTTAACAGTGAAGATTATCCTAAAATATAGGCCATCCATGAGCTAGTGTATGGACAAGCTGACCCCACACATTTATTACAAGCGCTCCCAATAGGCTAGTCTATGGAATAGCCGCTCGTCGTGCAACGCGAACGCGACGAGCGTCTATAATAATGTGTGCAGATCTGGCGATTAATTATGCAAGACAACCGCCTCTTGACCTCTAGATTTTGACCAATCAGCCTGCTCGTTTTTTGGACCTTCGGGAAACTGCTGATCAAGGCGCATGTTGCTACCCGGACACGTAACGCGCCCCGGATATGCATATCTTTAAGAAATGTAAAAATTTCTGCACGCGCACCGAATCATGTTGCAGTTGTACTGTGCGTAGTATAGTACTGCGTACTGCGTGCGCGTGCTGGGGGAGCACGCGACACACACACGCGGCGGCATTTAAAGGGACACATTGCCTTCAAATGTCATGAAATTTTACTGTTTGGAAATGTTCCTTATCTTTTATAAGAGTTGTTCATGCAAAAAAACACGTATAATGTGTTGTAATTAGTGATTAGTGATTACGAAACAAAAACATTGGCCGCTTACCCCTGACATCTGACCCGCGATACATAGACGTATTTCCAGTACTAAATACCACCGTCTAATGCGCAAAATACGCTGTAAGAGTCTTTAGGCTGGCGCCGCAGCCAGTGGCCTTGTGAACCTATCAGATGATCGCCAGGTACAATTCTCTACCTCTCGACATATCGCCAGTGCTGCGCGCCGTGCCACAGTACATCAAAATGGATCAACAGAACGTACTTCAACCAGATGCGACTGGAAATACGACTGGTGAACACAGTCCGCCATTTTGTGGAGTCAAAAATTTGGTTCTACAAAATGGCGGACTGCTATTTGTCACGAAATTAAACAAAAACCACGCAATTTGAAGGGATAGTTATGTGAATCTTTATATTCTACTTTTAAAAAAGCTTCCCAACCATATCCATTTCAGTTTTATAGCCTAAATCGCAAAATCCAAAGCAATGTGTACCTTTAAATTATTTTATAACTGCCATCATTGCATGCATGCTACATATGCGCCATGATGAATACAGAGAAACTGGGTCAGCTGACACCCACCAACCAATCAGTACCTTCGTCCACATTTCTGATCGAAATGACGTCACAAGTTTGCAAAGTCCACTCCGATTGGCTGGCGCGCGGGGTCGTATAAATTAGCATGTCCGCATATATCAGACGTTGATATGCAATGCAATGCATGCAACGTCTGATACTCAGTCTACCAATAGGCCTACATAGTCTCCAAATAATACACGGAGCAAACCGGTTACCATCAACGATTCCCACCAATAAACTATGTACTCATTTACAGACCAATTATTATAGTATATAGACCTACATTACAGTAGGGTGATTAAAACATAATCCTCTTGCCCTCCAATACTTGATAAGTTGACCACTCAATTAATTCTGTCTATTTATTCGTTTCCGTGTCTTGTTTTATTTAATGCTACATTTTTCTTTTCGTAGTTTGCTTCCTCGTAATAGCCATATTTTCTTAGTTTTTTCTTTGAGTTCTTGCATTTGTATTGAACTTTTATGGGATGACGTAAACCCAATCAAGTGTAAGTATAGTATACAGTATACCCTACTATAAGAAAAGTAATTTTAAAATACAATACCATAAGATATACAAAATATCAGAATATGAGTAACTAAAAACAAGAGAAGAAAAAATCCTTAAATGTTATTTGTGCACATTTTGTCGAAAACGTTTTGTTACTTTGCATGCCCTATTCAAATATTTATTTTTAGATTGATTTTATTTTTTTTTACATTATTTAGTCGTTTGCTTTTACATCGCTTCATATTCTGTTTTCTTGAGTTTTCATAGTATGTTTACTTTGATATTTTGTTTTAGTTTTTACGTTAATCACATTAGCGTATATTTTACGATCTTACTTTTAATTTGTACGTTTTAAATTTGACTTTTAGTTTTTGTTAGTTTTTTTTTTTTTTTTTTTGGGGGGGGGGTAATTTCCTTTGTTTATTTCTAGTTTTGCGTTTTATGTTTCAATTTTTTACGTGAACCTTTTGCACGCTTACTTTACGTTACATGGCTCACTTTGTACTTCCCAGTCCGATGAAACAAAGAAATTTAGGAGCAACAATCTTAACGTAGACAGAAAACATCGTGTTTATACGAGTTTATTCCTTTCTTTCTTTGGCCTTGTATGGTCGTGTCACGTCACAATAACAAATAAAGGATTATTTTGCTGATAGCTCTTACGCAATGTTGTTTACACACACAGAAGTGTGTACATATAGCGGATAGGCCTACTCATTAGAGAAGGTATGCTAAAGAACCGAGGTGACCGATTAAGCCAACACGTGTATAGAAGAAGTAGCTGAAAGTCGACTGAAAAATTCACACTTTGTCCCTCACCTTGGAAGTTATTTTATAACGAAACAAAGAAACTAATGTTATGATATAAATCGGTGAATGTTTCCCAAGCGCATCATGTAAATTTGACGGACTGTACACATTGTTCTTCCATTTTAAAGAAACGAATATAAAAAGGACGATGAAGTTTGTAAAAATTAAAAAACAACAAATAAATAAATAAATAAATACATTTAGTTGAGTTTTATTTCAAAATGGAATAGGTTTACACATTCCTCCATGGTTTACATTACGGTTAACAGAGTTCGTCATGGAGGTACATGTATACCTCCATGAGTCCGTCTATCCCTGCCTGTTTGCTTTGTGGACAATCACCAAGGCCATAGTTTAGCATTTGTGTTTGTACAATAATCGCACCGTCTATTAAGTCGAGCAGGGTAATAATTTAATTGCCTAGCTGCCGATTAAGGAATTACGTAAGCTCATCAGCTATCTAATTATAAACAAGTACGGCACGCTCAGCATAGGTAACCGTGGCTCTAGTGATCCTTGGACGAAACCATACACAATGAAGGTTATACATACTTTCCCACATTGGGTTATGGGGACATCCCGTAGGGTTCGTGTGCTTAAGGAAAATCTCTCTATACTAAAACCCTGATAATTCTTTCGACCCATAATGTTCAACATCAGCCTAATATGTATTTCTCTCCATTTTCTTTCATATAACCCTAACCCCAATTTACCTCTAGACCCCTGTACTGGACACCAAAAACGCTATGGGGACAGGAAATGTCCCCACAACTCGCTCAGATTTTTTCAAACAAAAGAAATTGTCCCCATAACAAGGTGTATGCGTGAATACCCAAAACCGTCTTTAACGGATGCTTTTATCTGGGTATTAAACTTTATCGAACCACCAAGGCTATCCAGCTCGGCATGTACATGTACGTACAACACGGAGGGTGCAGACTTGTAACGCAATACGGCCATACATAACAGTAAGCTATACGCGGTGTTTGTATCGCGTACGCAGCATCTATATATGTCATGTTTTGGGGTACAATTTTACTTGCTTTGTTCTGGCGGCAACGTGGCCGGATATCCTTTGTGCAACTGGTATTGCAACTGATAAGATATGAGGAATATCGGTGCAACCAATTTGTGGGGCTGACCATCGCTCCGGTCCTGACCATAATAGGACGTATGGGTTATGAATATCTCTGCAGTGTCGGACTGTATATATGCTGCTCACTGGTGAGTGTTCCACTACCACAACTTTTAAGACAAAACGTATGTTTTCATATTTTCAGCCACCACAGACATTATGATCGGTACAAACTGGTACATGTCTGCACACGTAAAACCCATTTCCGCGATTGCACAATAGACTACGAAGGTGACGTAAGTCATTCCCAACAAATCTTGCGGGTTAATTGTTCCATTGCACATGCGGATATGTTCCCATTGCTCTGTGGCATCTTATTTCTGGGTTGATTCTTCACTTTGACGCTAAAAAGTCATTTCTAAAATTCCAATAACCTCAAAACTCATTCTTTAAATACGATTCCATAAAATTGTCTGTTGGCAAATCATTGTCGAATTCGCTTACGCAACACCCCTCCCACACGAATGGGGTCGATCTAACTTGCTCCACAAACAGACCCATTTCTATTGATATTTTCGGTAATTTGTAATAATGTTTTTTTTTGTATTAATAATTTTGTTTTTTGTAATGTCCTTTTAAAGATTCCAACAATTCATATGCTGTTCTATTAAATTTGTTAGGCTCACCCATTCACATGTAGTCCTATGGAGATGTCCAGGCTCTCACAATTCATATGTGCTGTCCGATAGAGATTTCTAGGTCCTATACTGTCCTATAGAGATTCTTAGCATCAGGCTCATGTAAATGAGTCCGATAGAGATTCTTCGGTCCTAGGCTGTCCTATAGAGATTTTTAGGTTCCTTTTGTTTTTCCTTTAATTATGCTAATGGTCCGCTAAAGATTCTTAGGTTCATCCATATCCTGTCCTGTAGAGATTCTTACGTCCTACGCTGTCCTATCAAGATTTTTAGGTTCCTTATGTTTTTCTTTGATTTTATGCTAATGAGTCCCCTAAAGATTCTTAGGTGCCTTTTGTTTTTCCTTTAATTATGCTAATGAGTCCAAATCTTGCTAAATCTTGCCCCATGTGTTGCCCGTCTCCAGTTTGTCAAAATCTTTTTTCTTTGTTTTGCTCTGTTTACTTGTTCATTTGTTTTTTGCTTATATTTATATATTTATATTGAGTGTGAACAAAATCGGGACTGGATTTGAACTTTAGACGTCTGGAACAACATTATTGGTGTTGACGGAGCTCCAAGTTGTTAGTCTTTAAATTTATCTACACTGTTAGAAAGTTGGGCAAACAGATTACCCAACTTTTAGTACAATAGTCAACATGTTCAACTTTTGGGTATTTTTTCACGTAATTTACCAACTGTTGTATAACCACAGCTGTTGTTTAACCCCACTTTAACCAACAATTGGTTTGCGTACAGCTGTGGTTATACAACAGTTGGTAAATTACGTGAACAATTACCCAAAGGTTGAACATGTTGTCTATTGTACCAACGTTGGGTAATCTGTTTGCCCAACTTTCTAACAATGTCAGCGCCCACCCGAACAAAGATACTGACAATTTGGGAGACGGCCAACATAGGGCAAGATAGCACAGTTGGTAGAGCGCCGGTAGGGTAACCCGGAGGTCGCAGCTTCGAATCCCGCTCCTGACAGTTTCTTTGTTCACTTTTAAAGTGTATACTTTAAGTGGAAGTTAGTCGTCATTAAAAAAATGCAGGTGGAAAACATCAGCAGTACGACAAAGTTAACGGGCAAAAACCATCAGATATCAGATTCTAAAAAGGAACTATAGTGTGTTCCCCAACTTGTAAGTTTGAGGAAGATTCTGCCATCTTAAACTTTTATCATGGAGGTAGAATAATTCCTTCATGCTATTTACCAAGCTTTAATTAGAGGGAACGATTCACGTAACAACAACATAGGGAGAGACAGCAGACCTACACTACAAAACTGTGGTGTTAAAATAATACCGTATGGGAACGAATCCACAATACAAATACCACTTGATGTTCATTTAACAAAGTTTTTGCAGAGTAGAGCCCATATCATGTTGTTCAGATGGGAAAGAAACAGTCGTCGATATATAGGGCCCAGACAGCAGGCTATTAACTTGTAAATGTCACTGTGGTTGAATAGCAATTAGCTGTCCCCAGCGGAAATCGGGCCACGTCTGATATCGAAGAAATGAGGATCACAGTTAACTTGAACCCCTTGCCGATGACGTGTCGAGAGTAAATTGCAACCCCCAGTTCAAGAGAGGAAGGACAAATAGCAGCAGTTCCGGTTCCGTTGGATTCGGTGATAGCTATTATCGACCGCGAACTATTATTTAGTAAGAATAATGCCCAAACTCAAGACTAGAGGGGCTGTCAAATACAGAGCAGGCAAGTTTCGCAACAATATTTTTTATGTGACCGTCTTGGTACCAAACACTGACTAGTCTAGCAACGGACTCTTATTTTAGTGCAATATTTTCAAAATGTTGCTAATTAAATGCCCCTTTTCTTTTACGAAATACAGTATTGTAATTTATAGTCAGTTTACCTTGTGGTTTGACGAATTATAAGTTAAAAAGTCGTATCCTCATTGAGTGATACCGGTACCGAGATTGTTGACTTCTGACTAGCGCCCACCCGAACAAAGATACTGACAATTTGGGAGACCGTTAACATAGGGCAAGATAGCTCAGTTGGTAGAGCGCCGGTACGGTATTCCGGAGGTCGCAGGTTCGAATCCCGCTCCTGCCCGTTTTCTTTGGTCACTTTGAAAACAAAATAATTGCATAAAATAGGAATGTCTCACAAAATGGTAACTTATATATTTCCTTGAATTTTGAGGTCAATGTCCACATTATATTCATGGCAATTGCAGATGCAATTAAAATCATTTACACACGCAAGCGAAAACTGGTCATGTTAAACTGTGACAGGTCGAAATTGATGAAAAGGTTCTCAAATTCTGTTAAAGTATGCCACAAATCTCTTATTTTAGCCTATATAGTCACACATGAACCTACACTTCTACAAGCTCACACTCTGTATACGGGGCAACGAAACATCCTCCATCCCGATAATGATCGAGCCCCTTTACGCTGGACCCTCATTAAGAACGGAATAATTTTACAATCTCTGAGCGCGCGAGTGTAAGGAAGTCAAATTTAAACAAGTTTGCTTCACTGACAGATCGATCTTGTATTAAAAAAAGTCTCACGGTAGGACTTCATAAAAAACAAGTATCGTTTAAACTACAAGTAGAAAGCGTTATGCAAAAAGCAAAATAACCGAGGCTGGCGCCATTTTGTTTTCTCACATTAAAGAGGGCGCCATATCCTTATATTTTGTGGCGCACACATTGCAAAGGGTGACATGTTTTTACAATGATCATTCTTGTTTACTGGAATCAATCAAACAAGCAGTTATTAAGAGTAGATTTACGAGCAGCCCCTACAATAGCGTTCAACTTTATAATCTGGTGAACATCTAGTCGGGGAAAATGAAAATCCCTTTGTTTTCCACCACTGGGCATGAAAACTGCACCTATAATCATATGGCAACGTTATCACAGACTGAGAAAGAGATCGTTGGGTCGAGGACCATGGAATTGTCACGCGCCGCTTCATCCCACTTAACGCTGAGGTAAAACCTGCAATGACCATGCAGAGATAAATCAACGATTTCTCTCTTCATGTCCCACTCACAATCTGAAGAGCTTACCCGCACCTACCTGCGTTGTTGATAACGCGCATTTAATCTTCGCCTTGCGACACGTGCATTTGAAATGATCCATCAATATGACAACGGATCATTCACCATCTTGATCTAGGATTTTCTGGGTTAATTAAAACACTTGGTGTGATCAGAAAGGCGCTTGGTTACGAACCAAAAACAAAACAGATTTTTGTACAACCACTGTATGTGGAGATGGCGGGATTGGATGCGACGCATGTTAATAATGCTTGGCAGTGAACGCTAGCTCCTCTTGAATATGATGAATGTATATAAGCCTCCAAGCGCTATCTTGGGTTGAGATACGTGAGGCAATTTGACGACACTATCAGCAAGAACCCTTAATCTATCCGGGGGTTACTGTCCACGGAGTCAGAACAGCTCAAATCCCCCTCCATGTATCTATAATTCAAGGTGTCGGGTTGCAATTTGAAGAAAACGATGAACGGATGGTGCCTGAAGTAGCTTCCGCAGTTATTACAATGACGCGCAAAACCGTGTTGGCAAAGTAGAGTCTACAAACGAACCAATCGCCACATTGCTTGCGCGTCTCGAGTGCAAAAAGGTCTGAACTCAATTCTTTCTTATGGATTTTGTTCGTTTGTAAATGGCATGGGCAGGATAATAAATAACAAACCTCCGAGGTAGATTTCGATTAGAAATTGCCGACAAACAAAGTGCGATACGCGGGATATTTCTATCGGGATTCGCAGTGCCCGCGAGGTAGATCTTTGTCTCCGTTACTGTCACCGTTTGCGAGGTCCTCAGCTCCTGGGCATTTCAAGTAGCTGATATTGATTTTCGCTTTGCTACGGAATCAGGGGAACTTGTGTTTTAATTCTGTTTCATTCTCCCGAAGAATACCAGAGACTTCTCGTTCATTCAAGACACTGGATAGCTTCATAGGCGACTGAGAGAAACACGGGCCACCGCGTGCTCCCCATTTCAGAGATGCCCGCGGTTCAATAACTTCTCGTAAATTTGAAAGCCAAAGCCTGAGGGTACATTTTAACGGTGTTTATGTTGGCTATGAAAATAATGTTCCCATCGCCTAAAGGAACCCAATGTTTCCCGCTTCACCTGACACGGCAAGTTAAGTTAGATGAATGTAGCCTTGCGGTTAATGGAAAACATAAAGCTATTAACGTATGACTCAATTGAAGAAGCTTTCGTAGCATTTTAATTCTTGAGTTAGTTTTAACAAAGACATGGCTAAAGAGGCTTTTCTAATTACATTCCTTTAATAAATGTAGGAGATAACCTTTTGTTATAGATCAGTTCGCCACAAGGTTGCCATACATACTGATCGTTGCCAAGCGATCTCCAAGAGGGGGAAAGTGTCAACAAGAAAATCTTCATCTCTCTCATTCATTCCTCTTTCATCAAGAACCGACTGTTATAAATGCCCTTCCCTGCCAAGGACCTTCGCTAAATGGAACCTGTTGCCTGTGTACACACAGGATAATCAACATCTTGAGATTTTCAAGGAACTAATTAACATGAATTAGCAGATGTCTAATTTCCACTGGATGGTAACAAATCTGTTGGCCTCCACGCTATGCAACTGATATCTCTCAATCCTACAAAAATTACATGTGGCTTTGGGCAACAAACGCACTAAAGTCGCGTATATTTGACTCTACACCGTAAACCGTTCACAACTTTAATTAACGCACTGTCATGCTGAAGTCAAACATACGAGGAATTGGTAGTTTGTTTTTTTACTCTAGTTTGGGTTTTTTAGATTAACATGCTAGAACGAAGATATATGAATGGACTTTCTGATGATAGCAATATTATCATCGTACCTTATTCCAATCCGATAATATGGGCTGAAAGATAGGACTTCGTACTGCAAACACGCAGAGAACACATTTGAAAAAGGAAATGGCCTTAAAAGGAAATCACGCGTGCGCAGCCAATGTCATCACCATGACCATTTTTTCAAGTCTATTTTCAGAACAAAATTGTACCTGGAAATTTGATGGTACATAGAGGTAATTTACAACATTTGCAAACATAAAAATACTTACTGGATTGTAAGTACATAATAGTCTCAAGCATCCTGTGAAATCATGGCACCTGGTGTGCTGTCATTTTCAAGAAAAGTTGAATATTTGTATAGGTTTCCAGAGATGGTCGGCCGACCATCGTTGGAAATACTGTTCCCCGACATTATAATTCCCTGTTATCTATAAATTGCTCCGGTTTGTCTGAAGTAGGGTCAGGGAATCAGACTACAAAAACAGCATTTGTTCTCTTTGTATATGCACACAAAACGTGAAACCGGTCAGGGTTACAGTATTTGCTGTAAAACCCTAGCCCCCAAATCCAGTCATTTCTGAAAATTTCAGCAAAAGCAAATGCTGTATGCTGCCTTTAAGCTTTCCAAAATCTCAAAAATTGATAATCCCCACCATTTCTTTACGTTTACATGACTTCACGCAATGGTTACTCGAAAACTGATCTTGGGGAACATCCTCATTACGCTACAATTTTTGTTGTGAGGTGAGAAGCTTGGTGCTAGTGCATGGTATATTTATACAGAATAACGGTTGCAACAAGTGCAACATCGGGCCCTGGAGTATACTGTGCTTGAACTTTCGCCAAGACACGGTCCAAAGCCATTCCTCTCAGTCAAACGTGGACTTAATATCAAATTGAAAACAGAACAGTGTGTCATGGCTTAATCAGCCGGCTGGGGAAATATACGGTTTCACGGAAAGGGACTTGACTGGTCATTTATGGGTATTACCAGTGGGACATGGACGTCCATAAGTGCTGGGACCACTTTGTTTAATGCATTGATCTATATGGAAACCGCATAGCTCATTGGCCATTGCGCGTTGTACCAGCAACTGAAGCGAGTTGCCGCCATATTACCACTCCCATTTTACCACTGATCTCTATGAAAGGAGAAAGAGGACGAAAATAGACCCTGGGGACAAGGTTGGTAAACGAACTGCCTTGGGAGTGGTAATATGGTAGACGGTGGCTTCAATTCGAACAGCCAATGCGCTATCCAGTTTATTACATTGAGATCAGTGGCTGTTGCTGATGTGAGGGCTCTATGTACATTTTGCAAACAAAGAGAAAGTTCAGGCAAGATGTATTGCCGACATAGACCGAATCATTAAAGGGACACATTGCCTTTAAATGTCATGAAATTTTGCTGTTTGGAAATGTTCCTTATCTTTTATAAGAGTTGTTCATGCAAAAAAACACGTATAATGTGTTGTAATTAGTGAGTAGTGATTACAAAACAAAAATCTGACCCGCGAAACATAGACTTAATGCCAGTAGTAAATACCACCGTCTAAATAATGCGCAAAATACAATGCAAGAGTCTTTATAGGCTGGCGCTGCAGCCAGTGGCGTGGTAAACCTATCAGATGATCGCCAGGTACCATTCTCTACCTCGCGACACATATCGCCAGTGCTGCGCGCTGATGTGCCACAGTACATCAAACTGCGGATCAACAGAACGTACTTCAACCAGATGCGACTGGAAATACGACTGGTGAACACGGTCCGCCATTTTGTGGAGTCAAAAATTTGGTTCTACAAAATGGCGGACCGTTATTTGTCACGAAATTAAACAAAAAACACGCAATTTGAAGGGATAGTTATGTGAATCTTTATATTCTACTTTTAAAAAAGCTTCCCAACCATATCCATTTCAGTTTTATAGCCTAAATCGCAAAATCCAAAGCAATGTGTCCCTTTAAGGTCCGCCCCTTGACGTTAATGACTTTTCACAGCGGCGCACGCACACATACGAGCAAACAAATGTCGGACTTCTCGGACAAATCAAAATGCATGTCAGACAATAGTGGCGGCTGTGATTGGTTAGCGGGTAACTGGGGGTGGCTTAATGGTCGGTCTATTGTTTGGCTAGCTTTGCATGAGCCCAGTCTACTCGACCTTCGTGAACCAGCCTGGACATTTTGTACTCGATTGTGGACAAGTAAACAGGGGAACAGCGACACCACATTTTTTGACTGGTCGTCGTTCGCGCCTCTATCGCTCGGGTACAAGGTGCATAACGAATTAACAAGTGGTTAACCAGTGAGGATCGTTGCTTTAATTAATGAAAGCATGCAATACATGTACTTACTTTCAATTGAATTTTGGTTTGATCTACTACGCTTCGGTAGTTTTCTTAACCACAGCTTGACTTTTTTTTTTAATAATGCTAAATGTTGGATGGCAGGGGGTAATGCAGAATTAACGATGGGGATCTCGTGGTTAAAACCCGGTGCATGGGACTCCAGACTTGTAAAACCTCAAAGGCAACCCCCTTTTTAAACTCTAGCATTTCTCCCTCAACCCAGTATCAGAAACACGTCCACAATTCTGCCTTTTCTGAATGGTTTCCATTGGGCCGTGTTTTGACATACTTCACTGAGATGGGCTTTAGAGTAAATTAACAAATTATCCGAAGAAAAAGAATGTAACCTCTTGATACCAAAATCATCATCAGAATCTCGTTCATACTTATTCAGATATGTACTGCCATTCTGAACCTTATGTGTACAATATGGCATGACATGTCGTGTTGTGTAGGCAGTCATGTTGACGAACAACTTACCGGGCAAAAGGTATGGGGTTGTCTCTTCACTGCCTTGCAAATAAATCTCGGTACAGTGGAAGTTCTGTTTGCATGATAAAGGGAGGGACAACATGCCGTTCAAAGCAAACAAATTGGTCTAATTACTGCATTAACATCTTACATGGTTCATACCGTGAGCTCATATTAGAACACAGGACACAAGCATGAAAACACTCGTTAAATGCACCCATCACATGCGCAGTGAATATGAATACAATCCCATTTGTCAACACTCGTCCCCACAAGCCAGTTAGAACTGACAAAATGAATGATGGTTGCGTTTGTATTAAGACAAATGCCCCTAATTGGTCCTCGCGTGTTGACGAACGAATTAATTCTGTAAATACGATCCGTCAGGCTTCATCTTCGCATGGTTTCCCCCCTCTTCCGTTTGAGGCAATTAAAATGGAAATTTCAATTCTGGCGGGGTTGCCTAGGCAACGGTCTCGGTGAAATAAAAAAGGCGCCACGGACAGGCCGACCTGCGGCTGCAGGGAGGAATACAAAATATGTAATGGATGACTGCATTAAGCAAAGCTGAAAGAACTTCCGGAGTGTAGGGGGTAAATTTCATGACCTGAATTCAAGATTTTGAAAATGGATCTTTTCTCTGTGCCTGTCTGGGGGATTACACCAGAGAATCTACACTCCGCGTCTCAATTAAACCTTGATTGATTTCCAGCTTGATATCACGGGGTATGTTGAATTAAGTAAGGATCAGTCCACTTTTTGAGACATTGTCGTACATTTTGTTTTCTTCAGAATTAACTTGGACAGAAGTAAACAGCACTGCAGGTTAAATGAATTCCCGGGTAGCACAAAAGAAATTTTAGTTTAAGTGCACTGGCGCTGGCATACCTTATACAATTATGTTCAGTTTGCAATGTGATTTTTGTTTTACCCTTCTTTAGAGATATTGCAAGGAGCTTACTGCCTGTGAATTCCCTCGTGTAACAATAGAGGAGTCAGGTTGGTGTAGTGGTTCTTTTCTCGCCTTCCACCACTTTGACCCGAGTTCGGATCCCATTATTCCCACCAGGGCCGACATGTGGATTGGGTTTTCATCAGTCCCTGCCTGATTCCGTGGGTTTTTCCCAGAATATCATTCTGGGGTTTCCTCCCACCTCTAAAACTGAACATTTCTTCTTTGTCTTCCTAGAGGTTTCTTCAGGCTTTCGAGCTACAGTGCAATATGTCCTTTTGAGGAGTCAATGGTTTCATTACCAGAAATAATTAAAATAAATAAATAAATAAATAAATATAAAAAAACACAAAAAAAACAAACAAACATGACAAACATGACGTCACACGAGGTAATATATTGATATCTTGCATCCTTTCTGTGTACGTCTTGCGTTTTTGGACCAGGGTTAATCTATGAGCTAAAAATGCCAGAAACACAAAACGGACCGTAAAACGATGGAAAGACAGCGGTGTAAAAGGTAATTCTGCCCCCCCCCCCCCCCCCCGATACATCTGTCCCCCCGGACAGATTGACCAGGTCGCGACCCGGTAAATGTGTCCGGGGGGACAGAATTATCTAAATAAATCTGTCCCCCTCCTGGTTTTTCTGTCCCCCTGCCCAACGGTAAATGTGTCCGCCTGGTAAATTTGGCCCCGTGCAATGTAACACGTATCACGCACGCACAGGTTGAGAATTATAAGCGTGCAAGAAGTCTGCAGAATTCGGAGTGCTGCCATGTCTACGCAAGAAAAAAACAGGTCGAATGTGTCGATTGATTTATAAAGAGACGACTTTTCAGTTTATTTTGATAGCTTCATAAAGGGCAGAAAAGTACAAAATGTATCCTCTGTCAATACATCAAAACAATATATGGAACGGGCCTTATGCGTGGCAAAAATAGGGGGACAAAATAACCTATAGAGGGGGACAGAATTAACGGGCCAAAGGGGACTTACCTAGGTAATTCTGTCCGGGGGACATATTTGATGGGGGGACAGAATTACCGTCTACATGCACCGGCCACACTGGCCATTGATTGGTGGAATAGACGCGGGTGTAATACGCGCGCGTTCCATCCACCAATTCGCATCGTTTTCGTCATCGTTATCGTGATGGCCAGTGTAGTGCGGAACTCACACGCAAGTAGTCTACACCACCTGGGATTAATCAGACCAGTGTTGGAAATCTTCATCCACACCAGCAAAATATGATACGGTTGCTTGTCTTACATGACTTACAGGACTTTACAGGACTCGTTTGAGCTTGCGAATTACAAAGGAGTTGAAACCAGCTCCCAAACCTTTAAACATGGGAACAAACTATTGCAACACTCGGGGCGGGAACCAGTCTAAAAGTACGACAGCTATTAGCCTTGGCGCCACTCGGGCGTCTCGTCATGTAATCTTTCAAGGTAGTTTCCTGTGGCATCACTATACACCAAATCTAAATTTGATTTGAATTCAGCCGCAAAAATTAATGACTCGCCCCAAATCGAACACTGTAATGACTGTGCAGCATTTAATTGCGCAGGGCGAGCGCTATTTGCCCGTTGGAAGTAACGGCGCCCGGCAGCAAAACCAAAAAGTGCATAGGCCTACTGCAGACCGTAAGTTACGACCAAACTTAAGCTTTGAACAAGAAAATTAGAGGCACAAATGGCGCGAAGCTTCCGTTTGCTGTTCCAGTTCATTTGTAAAGAGGCACATACCGGTAGCAATTTGTGTCATTTTTATCGGGAGGCACATGACCTATCCTTTACCGTGTTGTTTACAAATCACAGGGTTCTATAAAGCGCGCGTCGTCTGCTGGCGTCTACACCTAAAAGTCGTCAAAATTTCTCAAACACTTAATAACTTCCCTTTTGAAATTCACTCGCGTTCTTGTATTTCTTTTACTGTTTTTTTATTTTCACACTGTAGTCATCTGTAATCGGGAAAAGAGAGTTTTTCCCCTCAGAATTAAACTGCATTTTAATAAGATTATCGAATGATTTTTAAAATTTTGCGTATAAATCACATAGACCAAAACGAGCAAACTGCGTCGAAGCCTTCTCAAATGGATAAGAAGCTATAGAAGCCTTCTCCTCTGGATAAGCTGCCAGGAGTCTTGGGTTTTTAGTGCTTCTAGGTATAGGAATGCAACAGACATATTTTGAGGGAATGGATGCGTAATTTTAGTGACGCCATTTGTTTGGGCTGCAAACAATAGTAATTTTACGACTTTCAAACTACTTTTCTATATTTTAAGCCTGCTTCAATTACACAATTACGGATGGAAAATACGTATCTTTATATTTGACGCCGTGACAGCATGCACCCTCACTTGTTCAAAAATATTTAAGTGAAGGGCTTGTTTACGGACACAAGCATGGGCGTTACTGGGTTCGAACCACTGATCTCTATGTTCTCTATGTACGAGGTGAGGTGTGATCAAATCGTTCCGAGACTGTTCCTGTTGCGAAGTAACGGAGCGCAGCACAGTAATGTACATATAGCGTGGATGACTGGCCGCATTACGCAGGTTGTGTCTTCGTCCCGATGCCCATAATAACAGGTGTTACTCAAGAGTGTTAATGCTTGCCCCCGTGGAATTAAGATCACCCAAATGGCCTTGTTTTGGAGGGAACAAACTCAATCTAATCTTCATGTAGGTATTTACACTATGTCAATACCGCAAGCAAACTTTGAGATAAAGGCAGCACTTGAACATGCCTAACTAACAGACTTTGTTCCAAGCTTTGCATACATGTATACAAGAATATGCCACTTGAAATAGTCTTCAGGCTTTATATGTGCTATAACGTAGCGGGCAAAGATCAGTCGCTTTAAAATATTTTTGTTTATGATTTTGACCTTTGATTTGGGGGTGACATGTATCGTTCGTGTGTGAACATCACCTCAGCATAAACGAGCAGCAACACAATAAGGGACTGAGGTTTCAATAAAACTCAATGATATACAGACGCCGGTTACGAAATAGTAATTTAATATATTGGAATATATGAACCCCCCCCCCCCCCCGTGCCAAACCAGGCACTTCCTGACAAAATTGTTTTTAATTTAATGCCATTTTGCCAGAGCCTGGTTTTGGCATGGCCGTCACATATTGTTTTCAATAGTTCCTTTTCAATGCGAGTTATTTCATATTTGCAGTGCTTATGTTTGTGTATAGATTTAAAACATTTTTTTGGTATTAACTATGTTTAAAAGAGGGAAATCTGTGCCATTCCCTACGCAGTAAGTTAAATACTGTAGGCCTATGCTCAGTGCTTTCCAAGAGCCTGTGGGACAAAAAATCAAAGCTTTACTCTGGCGGGATTCGAACCCCACGACCTCCTGATCGCTAGTGCAGAGTACTGCAGACGTCTGAGCCGTTCAACCGTGGTTGGCTGTCCGATTCGAATGAGGAGGTCGTGAGTTCGAGACCGGCCCGAGTAATCCTGTTATTTTTCTCCACAGGCTTTTGAGAAGCAGTGATCATACAGTACTTAGAACACTTCGCTAAGAGGGCTAAAATCTCTTCAAATTTACACAATCCACGACGCCAATTCATATTTTAAAAATGTCCTCGAGGGTCTAAAACAATTGTCATGACGTTTGAATATAGGGTATAAAAAGTTCGAATGAAGTTTATATGTATGATTTTGTTGTGATTTTGCACAAATTTAACGGAGAAATAGCACCCATTTAGGCCATTCAGAGTTATTGTTACCATGCATGTTCATTACTGACAGTTAGTCTGTAAACAGGATTTCACCATAGACAAAACTGAAAGCCTCAAACTAAATTAAATAGCCCCAAACGACACCGCCATAGCTGTATTTGACACGTCTACTCGAGTTTTCTGTACCACACAAAACGACATACGCGACGGAGTGCCGAAGTTGAAATTAAGCTGTCGCCAATGGGACCTTCGTATGAAAACATATCTCAGAATATCTCAACAAGGAAGCTATGAAGGAGCGTAAAATGTTGGACTGTTTTTGCAGTTGCATGCCTAGAGATATAGAGATCGCCCAGGCCACAAGACCAAATTTTCTTTTTCAAGGGCGGATTTTTGCCAAGGCATGTTTTGGTCAGTATGTCAACAACTGCAATAGCAAAGTGCTTGTAGGGGGCCTATACCTCGCTGGTGTCAAATGAATAATATGCGATTTGCATGGAAATCCGACTCTACCCATGATATTTTGCAACAATATTCGCAATGGCATGACCCTAAACTTCATTCCGACCCTAAACTTTATTCCGACCCTAAACCTAGCCGTATCCCCAACCCCAACACTAACCATATTTCTCATCATAATCTTCACCCTTTGTTGTGGCGCTGATGGTCGGACACTGAGTCTCACTGTGAACTAGTAACAATAAATTTAGTGCCAAGTAACAATGGACTTTCAATGTTAGTGCGCCGTTTTTCTTTTGTTAGATGTTCATAGTGTCTGCTCAATAAGTACGTGAGTCGGAATTTAACGGAGTCTAATCTTAACGCGACAACTGATAAATGGATTTGGCGAATTAAAACTCTGGGTTCTTGAATAAAAACCACCATAGGGATTATTTTCTTTTTGAGATTATCACAAAAGTAATATTTGTATTTTGACATCTTTGAAAATTATGATTTTACTCAAAGGCTTAGCAGCCAAGCAAACAAATTAACTTTGAAGATAAACATGTAAAAATCAGCAATTGTCACAAATCTAACAGAATGAAAAAAAAGAAAAAAGAACCAGCTATCTATAGCTCACCAATTTTACAACACCATGAGTTCTCACGTTCTCATAAATTAATCTAGATGGTTTAGGGTCAGACATCGCTGTACTATCTTGTCCAAACAAAATACGAATAAAGGTTTGCCTTTTGTGGTTGGGCGACTTAAGTTCAAAGTTCTTCCTCCATTTCACTGATTTTCTTACACTAGCTTGAGAAATGTTGCAGGAAACTTGGCCGGAAACTTGGGGGGGGGGGGGGGGGGGGGGTTAGAACGAAAATATGGAACGCCCAAAAGATACGCCCTTAGACCTCAGTACTGATGAAGTCACGCTTTGTTTACATGTGCACTTTTCTATACGGGAATTCGCCGAACAAAATTAAAAGCCATTTTTGCGGTGGTGCCACGCTCGCGTGCAGGTTGCCCGCGTTCTTTAATTTGAGTCGCGCGCGCATTTTGGCAAGTTGTAAACGCCCTGTTGGTCGAAGCTGTGTGGAGCGCGTGCTTGAAACACGCTCACGAGCGTGGTGCCACCGCAGTAAACGCTTCCAATATTGATCGCCGGATTAGTCTATAGAGCTTCGAATCAGTCGTCCCCATCTGAAAGAGCACATCATCAAACCGTGACGACAGCTGCAGTACAGGGGTCTATTATTGTCGGAGACACGTGCATAGTTATTACTCGATAGCTCAACGTGGACAATTTTGTTCGTTCAATGTCTCATTCAAAAGTGAGTAACTGTTGCCTTGCTAGATAAATAGCAATTGAAGAAATAAATTCGGGGTGAAGCTCGAAAAAACACATGAATAGTATATCTTTAATTAAAATCCATGGCATTCATCCAACAACAGACAGAAATGGCAAAACGAGAATGCTATTCCTCAGAAATCTGCACCTTGTCATAGAATGACATTGTTGTCAGAAATAACAAACAATCTTCCGCACGCGTCTCCACTTTTACATCGAACTAAATTGATGAGCATGCTAGTGTTTGCTTTTGAATGCTTACATTATAATCGCCCACCCGGTACGTATTATCAATTAAAGGGAAAAGAAAAACAAATGTCTGAGATAAAAAGCCTCCAACATAATCCCGCAAGTAATCTTGCCTATGTATGACATTGTCTTATTGCTATGGAAACGTGAAATATGTATGACATGAGCAACTGTACAAAACCTTGGGCACTTTAAATTTCCTCGCAGATACTATTAATTTGAAGTCTGACAGACAGTCTCTCGTCTGGGGTTTTACGTATTACACACTGAGAATCAAATTGACAAGTTGACAGAATCTGTGGGTAACAGGGAGGCGATGTCATTAATATCAAAACAAGTCGAGCAGGGGAAGGATTAGGGCAACAACAAAAAGACGATAAAGAGGTTCCTCTTTTTGTGCAGGTTTCTTGTGTCACAAGTGCACCATTAACTGCCTATTTGTTTTACCAGAAATGCCTAACTTTTTAAGGAAATTAAACAAATTAAATTAGAACCGAAAAAATCTTTCTTAAATTGGTTTTTGCTTTTCGCGAAGTTTTATTTAACACTCTATGCACCGAGGATGAACTCGGGCGGGACTCGAACCCACGGCCTCCTGTTTGCTAATGCAAGCTTTGTTAATCACTCGACCACCGAGGTTGCCGGGCACGATTGGTCCATTCAAATCCAACATATCAAATTACTTTCCTTACAACTTAATTGATCCAATACTTTCATTGATAACGCTAAAGTGCGACGTATTTTTCTTTTATTCAAGTTAAACAGAAAAAGCATGCAGCGCCACCGCACAGCTCATTTTGAGCTGGGATTTCGAGTAAATGCCCATCGCAACATTCTGCAATTATCTGAAAACTATGGTGTACTAGAAGGGCCACCGACAAGAAGAGATTATTAGGGTATAATTCACGTACGGTGGTAAGACACATGGAATGTCGCGGTAAGACACGTCATTGACGTGCAAGAGTGTTGATTGACGCGTAAGGCCGGGAATCCATGTGTCCGTATTGCGTTATGCGTAAAAATATAATTACGCGGAAAGCAATGGATCACGCAAAACGGATAACGCAATACGCATTGTAGATTGCTTTCCGCGTAATATAATTTTTAGGCATAACGCAATACGGACACATGGATTCCCGGCCTAATAAGACGTAGTCAGCGTCAAGAACGTCTGTTACGGCCCATTAGGCGGCATGGACCATTATGTCCGCGCGCTTTTTCAGGCCCATTATGTCCGCCCCATTGTGTCCGCAGGCCCATTATGTCCCCCACATCCGCATGGCCCATTATGTCCGCGCCATTGTGTCTGCATGACCCATTATGTCCGCCCCATTGTGTCCGCAGGCCCATTATGTCCCCCATTGTGTCCGCATGGCCCATTATGTCCGCCCATTGTGTCCACAGGCCCATGATGTCCCCCATTGTGTCTGCATGGCCCATTATGTCCGCAAAAAGCGTGCGGACATAATGGGCCAGGCGGACATAATGGGCCGTAACAAAACGTCTCTTACCGCGTCGGTCCAACACGCCTACTACGCCACACTAAAGTCTTTCTTACCGCGTCAAGCAACACTACCGCGTGAATCGATAATCTAGCCACGTCAGTGACGCGTCTTATCACGACATTCAATGTGTCTTATCACGTAAATTATACCCTTTTCATGTCTACTTGACGGTGGCCCTTTTAATACACCATAGAAAACAGACAAACTGAATTATCAGGCAAAATCTCATTTAAAAGATAACTAAACATTCGTTGAACTAATAGCGCTGGCACAACAGCATTAAAGAGAAGTAGAATTGTATGTTAGAGTTTTACACTGCAAACCTCTTGATATCATTTTCTATTCAGAATGGAGAGAGTTTAGGGCGATGTGATTTGGACAATGGGCGTTCAAAATTGTGACACTCCTTAAAAGCGTAAACTTCATTGTTATTCTGTTCTCTAGGTGTGAATTTAGAACTTCATTGTTAAAATCATAACCGTCTACTCATCCTGTCAATTTAGATATACATCATCAATCTGTCCACGAGGCATTGGTACACCTGAAAACACAGTTGCAGGCAGTATTAATTAATGTGGGATTCAACACATACACTGTAGAAAACAGTGTTCAGCAATTAAACACTTTTCTAAACACTTTCTTGCTATCAGTTAGTAAACATATTTACATACTAAATGTGATTAGCGTATTGACGGATATTTAGCCATTGAACATTTACAATGTTGTGTTTAATACATTTTTTAGAGTATACATGAAATAAGCCTTTGAAAGTTTGAGCTCATTCCGTCATCCGAGTTATGAGCAAATAATGAAAACCCGTTCTAACAATGATTTCTGTGGCACGTTCAAAACGTTCCTATTTCGATTGCTGAAATTCCAGACTGAAATAGTTCTCAAGATTGGTACTGACACGCTGCCAGATTAAAATTATAATCAGCTTTAATTTTGGTCATTACCAAAACTATATCTCATGCATTTAAATAACGAACAACTTTCATGTTTTATCGTTAAGTCGGCACATTGCAGATATTGCATTGGATGTTAACCGAAAGGTTGCCTCTTGTCACAGTTTTTCGTCACGGGCCGCAAGCTCAAAGTTCCCGGTATCGCAGTCTCAATACAACTCTCTGAATAAGTATGCTTTAATTGACCATTAAATAGCGTGTGGTGACAGTAATACCTTTTGAAGTAACCTTGGTCGCAAACCTGAAGCAAGCACACATACCCAGAATGCACTAATTATGTAAACACATCACCATTTCCAACCAAATGTCCGGGCATGGACTTTGCGTCACTTGTTTCTTTAATGAACGTATTGTGCATGTTGAGAATGTTCTATTTTCTCTAGAAATTTCCAAACACGCCCGGCAAATAACTTTTCCGAAAGTCTAGGTTGTTTATTACCTTCTAAGACACTATTAGGCGAAGTAAATAAGAAAAACATGTTTAGCGTATCCGCCCGCTTCCTTTTTGCGGGCCGCCTAGATTTCTAAACATATTTTTACCAGTGGACAGTGAGGTGAAAAAACCCAAAACTTCAACCAATTTATCGAAAATTTAAATACAAGCGTACTAAAACTATTCTGTTCAACATGTCTCTTTCATTTTGGTGTCTGAGAACAGTTGAAAAGCCTACGGTTGTCGGACATTTATAAAAGAATGGCGGCCATCTCGAAAATAGAACATGAAAAATACAAAGCCCTCGTCCTTCCTTTAAAAAAACACACAAAAAACCGGACGTTAAACATGTCTTTTTTTAATTGGTCTTATAGCCTCACCAAGGCAAGCAAGACCGTGCCTGCGCTGCCCAAATATTTAATAGTAATACATTCTGGATATGTATTAAACGGCTGAATAAAAAAAAGAAGGAATTATCTTAACATTCTTCAAACATCGTCTACTCAACGTCTGGTCCAATTCAGAAACATTTCCCGGCGTGAATCGAGCAGATCAGACGGTGAACGGATCCAAACGTGTCATAAATTGAAAACAACGAAACCTTTACAGCTTGGAGCCGGAATGGAAATCAGTTTCAAAGCAAATTTTCCTCCTTTTTCGCATCCGAGGAACGTGTTATGGATGACTGATAACAGACATGTTCCTACAGACATGTTCCTACATTAATGGTTGAGGCGTGACCTAGAAAGAAGATTTCAACCTTTTTATGTGCGGCACGACAGCGCCTCAAATCGATCCAAATGGCAGGTATGCCAGATGTCAAAACACGAAATACACAGAGTTGACATAAAGCGAGCCTCTACAGCATATTGAGGAATGTCTCCCAAGTGATTTGTAAGATTAACGAGCCAGAATAAATGGTATTTTTATGGGCTTTCCCACGAGGCTACATTTATCTTTGTACCTTAATCTAACCCGAAGATATCACCTGAAAGAAAGAGCTCTGTACTGCAAATGAGCAGAGAAGGCATTTTTTAGAAAAAGGCTTTAAAAAAGTTTCGCATGCTGCCAATGTCATCATAAAAAAACGTCAATGTGTCAACTTTATCGGTTCTATTTTTTCAATAGACAATTCCATCTGGAGATTTCATGGGACTAAAGCTTTCCAAAAAATATACAAATTCTCAAAATTGATTCCGAAATTTGTCTTTACGTATACATGACATAACGCGACGATTACACGAAAACTGGTCGTGCGGAACATTCCTCATTACGCTCCACAGAGTCACATATTTTGTGAGATTCTCAAGAGATTACCTCCTTTACTACTGATGCGTTACTTTGTAATTGTTCGGATCCGCATTCAATTGCTGGGTTTGGCCATCAGGCCCCAAAAGAATGTTGTGTTGTAAAATTGGAAAAGAGGGAAACGAGGTTGAAAATAAAGTAAGCCCTGTGGACGAGGTTAAGGCATGCCGTCATCTGACCGATTCGAAGAAGAAGAAGCACGTTGGCTGCTATTCTCTCTCGTTTGTAAACATCAAGAGATACAGCGAAGTTTTTTCTGATTCGATTTGACTCTTTCGCTGCAATATATTTATACATGTCTAAAAGACATTTGGTTGTATGTACACAGCATTTCCACATGCACTGTCCTTGTTTTATATTTCTTGCTAGACCTCCCCAGACCCTTCCCTGCTACTCTTCAGCCCGAATGGAGCTTTGACGAGCGCGACGGATCGAAGTCGTCTTCACGCTCACCCGGGCGTGTTTAGGCCTAAAACGTTGGACGAACCCCCTGGTTTAATTTTGTACATGAAAATACGCATAAAGTAAAGAATGTACATCACTTTTTGAGACAGAAAAGCCGAGTTATGGTTTTATTGATATTTTATTTGAAAAAAACGGACCCTGAATCTGTCGGTTTTTACGGTCGGTCGGTCCGAGGGCAACACAACCATTTTTGTTTTGGCCTGACATGAGTCTCTTATTGTAAAACCCGTAAATGTGATTTTCTATTCACAGTGGAATGGTGATTATGTGGATATGAGTTTAACATTGAAAATCCAAAATCACATCAAAAGCCCATCATCACAATGGGGTTTAAGCTGTCAAACACAGAAGTCAGAATGTTTGTTAACCCATTGAATACGGATGAAGGCTGTAGCCGCGGTTTGAAAAAAACAAAAACAACACCTGGCCGGTTTACATCTATACCCGCGTTCTTCCGCGTATTCATTCACTGTGTACGTTATGCTTGGCTACACAAGCCTCTTGTTTCCGTTTTGCTTGGCTGCACAAGCCGGCATGGCGCCCCGGCGCCCCCATATGAAATCCGGGGTCAAGGGGTTAACTTGTTTAAACAAACAGCGTTTTATCAGCGTTCGATTGTTCGCCTATTGTGTGCGTTACGCTAGGCTGCATGAGCCCTGGCACGGTGTCAATACCCGACTCCATGAATATCCGACTCCATGAATATCCGACTCCATGAATATCCGACTCCTTTTCCCTATTATTGGTTAAACCCTCTCACGTGATGGGCCACTCTCCCAATTATCGATATCATCGATCACTTAAAAGCCCAGATCCCACTTACGCGAATTTGACGACGAATCAGCGCGACATGAAATTCGTTGATTCGTTGCGGGGTGGCCTCCAGAGCGCATTTTATACGAAACGGATACGAAACGGTTACAAAACGGTTACAACTCTCACGATTTGATTGCGAACCAATACGAAACGGTTACAATACAAATACGAAATATGACGAATTGTTTACGAAACAGACCGAAAGTGTTACGAATTAACATGACATGTTACGAGGTATTAACGACTTCACGACGCGTATACGACGCATTTACGACATTTTGCGATATTATACGAACTTTTTGCGAACTTAACGTCACGTGGTGACGCGCGCATCGAGAACCTGTACTTGTATTTTTTCATTTTGCATCATGTTCACTAACTCTGATGTACTGGAAGCGGCTACTGTTGAAGAGGAAAACCTCCTCCTGACGGCTGCGGTTCTCGTTCTTCAAGGAATTCGGCGACGACAACAACATAGACGTCCGAACGTTCGTAACTGCGTCGTAAGTGCTTCGTCAAAGTCGCAAACGCTTCATAACTAAGTCGCAATGTCGTAATGGTTTCGTAAATGAATTCGTTGTCATTCTCATAAATTCGTAACCAAATTCGTAAACGGTTCGCGCCAAAACACAGGTGTTTCGTGTTGGCGCTACTTTTTCGGCTTGGTTCGTAACCATTTCGTAATTACTTTGTTACCATGTCGTAAACTTCGTAACGTGTTGTAACTGCTTCGCAACTACTTCGTGAACTGTTTTGACATTTCGTTGAGGGAAATCGTAACGCTTTGTAAAAGTTTTGAAAATTTCAAAATTGGCGCCACGACTTACGCGACAATAATAGGTGTTTACGAATTCTTGCGAATAATTACGACACTCAACGAATTCAATTACGAAGTACTTACGACACGTTTGCGATTCATTACGAAATGACACCAATCAACTTCGCGTTAATTCGTCGTCAAATTAGCGTAAGTGGGATCGGGGCTTTACAGTGACTTAATTTCACGCTACACCGGTAACCCAAAGCCGGGCGCAAGGGGTTTTAAGATGGGACAATATTTTGAAGGCTTAAGAATAAGATGTCACTAGGAAAAGAGTATAGCATGTGATTTTGGACACCCATCGTCGAAATTAAATTGTTCTAATCTGCTTTTCCATTTTGAATAAAAATCACATCCAGAGGTTTACAGCGTCTGAAGAATACGCATGCACTAAAACAATGTTATAAAACACCTACATGCATTGTATTCTTCTGCAACAGAGGGAGGAATGCTTTTGTTATGTTGAATTACTCACCTCACGACCGCCAAACAAATAGCAATCTTATCCTGGGCTGTCACCACACTCTATGCGATAACTAACTGTATCAGACTGCTCAGGCATCTAAAAACTATCCAGTGAGAAACGACATCCCCTCTTGCAATCCCGCTAATACTGTTTGAGAAATGTAACTCTGCCAGCGTGTGTTGAAGCACCTCGCGAGTGAACTACACACAGGTACAATTGCGCATTATCGTCACACGAGTGCACGCGTTTACAGATCCAGGCGTCGTTTCCACCGATGTCCGAGTCCACCGACGTCAACTTGCGCACTGACACCTTCTTTTCTTACAAGGAGGAGACAAGAGACAGATTGCTCACGTTCATCATCTTTCCCTTACCTTGCCCGCCCATCTATCCGGACTCGTCCATTAGTACAAAGGGCGCGCAAGGCAGCAGCAACAACACACCAGACTGCGAATATTGTCCGTAAGACAACATAATTTCAATGTGATTCACGCAATTGGATAACCGCGCTTTATATCGTACGCACCATTTTGGTTATTGACAAGACAAATATGTACCACGACCTTTGAACCACTTAACGTAGCATGGCTCTTGAAATCAACAGGTAGGTCCCTCAAATCAGTCCACCATTGTCCACCGATATACCCCTCTGAACACGGCGGTGCATCTCGGTTATGAAGCCGCCAAGCCCCCTTCGTGTGTATATTACATTGATAAACGGTACTGCTATTGACAGACAGTGCAGGATTCATTTGAAATTTAATATTGGCTCTATGGCATTTTTAAACAGTCTGTAAAAAAAACACAAACATCTTCGCAAATATCCCCCCTACCAACTTGACTGAAGTGCTCAAAATAGACTCATCTAAAAACAAGCGAAACATAATTGCCTTATGTGAGATGTAAATTAGAACTACAGAGATTTTTCTCTTTTGCCCTATCCCGACGTAATGTATGAAGCACTGTATGCTCAGTTCTTTTCGAGAGCCTGTGTGGAAAAAAAGATACAAATATCTGTTCTAATTTAAATCATTCCCCGACGCAAATTCCATCTTCCGAGTGATGTGGGATTTAAGCTGAGATTTGGAAGCTATATTCTGATTTAATGTCACTGTCCTCTTAGGAGTCAATCGAGCAGGGGAAAGCAGCAAGGACTTACATGTGCTTTGATTAGGTAACTCACGTGATTGTGTGAGCGCCTGCGAGTATATTTCTCATTACATGCCTGGGCGGGATTCGAACGGAGGAAGAAAAGCCGCAATCCTTAAGCCATTTCACAAACCGTGGCTTTGGCTGCGGATTCCCATAATTTTTAGGTCCTATGTGGCAAGATCTGGGGCACTTTTTTTGCCACACGTTCGCCAAAGTCTCACGACAACCGACAATTTCTATACCGGAGCCTGTTTATTTTGTTGAAATACCCAAGGCTTGAGTGTTGCTAGGTACAGCTGGAACGAAGCCAAAGCGAAAGCCAAGTCAAAGCTAAGATTTATGGCCTTGGTCTTGGTTATGCGAAACATTTTGTCCCAAAGGCTCTAAGAGAGGCACCGATCACGCGGTACTTACCACCACGTCGGGAGGAGGAGCACAACTCTTCAAATGTCATCATCCCCGACCCCAAAAATATAGATCTTTACAATTGTTGGTAAAGAAACGATAGAACGGGACACTTGATCCATGTGTGCTCAGGCTTATCTTCCAATATCCATCGAAGATGTTCAAAGTTAGTGCTAAGCAATGAATATTTTGGTCTAGAAAAAGGCAAATACACCATTCGCATCAAGGCTTATCTTCAAACCGCCATGATAGATGTGCACAACCCTTATAAACAACAGAGATAAAGACTCTCTGTAGGACACATGATCTTGATTTGACATGAGCAAATAGCACTTGACTGAACTTAAACAACCAGCACCTTACCAACTTAACCTTCCAGTATTACTAGTCACCCATCATTGCTTGAGTGGGGTGCTGTGGTCAGAAGAGATGCCCACTGAATACCGCGCGGCATTTAGGGGATCACAACAGGTGTACTCGGGGAGAAAAATGTCATAAAGGTCCAAAGAATAAGCCAAACTGAATCGTAGATTTTGAAGCAAACAATTTTAAACCTTACGTTGATAAGCGTAGAGCCTACAAACACAACAAAGTTCAAGTATACGCTACCCATGCCTTCAACAAACATTTTGAAATTGGAGTATTTAGTTAATGTCACGTAACCGATCCTCGTTAAGCTTTGACTAGCGCATACCAAAATACTAAATTTGCTGCCTGCGAAAGTCCCACTTTCATCACATACTACTGTTACATGCTTTTTCAAAGCACACACTCTTGGTTATTGACACATTCTATTTTAATTTTGGCTCAAGACATTCGGGACAAGCATTTCCATAAGTCCCTAATTTCATATACAGTTTCGACTCAATTGACGGCGCATGTGCTTTTTTCAGTCCGACTGTTGAACAATCAAAGGCAGTGTGTGTTTGACCGATATAACTAATGCGCCTGTCACACTTTGCCGGATAAGGCAAACGCATGAGAAACGAATGTCGATTTTTGGCATCCGTTGATATCCGTTGAAATGTCCTTTTTATCCTTTGGATGGACGTTCATCGTCAGGTGATGTCCGTCAAAGCGGCCTGAAAACTTTGTGCATGCACAAAATCTTTTCTCGCCAGAAACGGATAGCGAGATCCGGCCCTTGTCCGATGGTTGTGCGTTTTGTCCTGTATGTGTACTGTACTTGGTCGTTTTCCACACGTTTCCATCCGCTAGGCGTCCTGCAGGGTCCGTTGCTGCAGGAGATGGGACGGATGGAACGGGCATGTACAGCACATCAAACGCATACACACCGCATAGCCACAGGACGCCTGCAGGATGCCTGCAGGACGACTACCGGTCAAAACGCATGTAGTTACGGATGACAAACGGACAGGACGGCCATAACTGATGATTACAGCATATCTACAGCATACATGTATATACAGCACATCCACAGTATATGCACAGGACATGAAACTGATGTTTAACGAATATGTACCGGCCTGCAACTGACACCTCGTGCGTTTTGTCCTGTGGGCATGCGGTGCATGTTCGTTTCTCATGCGTTTGCGCACGTTCCACTGTCCTGTATACAATCGCCCCAGGTAGGTGCGTTGTTTGTGCGTTTTATTCGGCCCCTGGACCGTGCATGTACGCTCCTGCAAAATGGAAATTTACACTTTGTCCACCAGATTGACGATTTGACCAACGGATAAACAAAATACCATCCGTTTCTTGTACGTAGGGCCGATCCGGCGATGTGTGACAGGGGCATACCAACGAAGCACGAACAACGGAAACAGACTGGGCAAACTGAGTTTGCTTTATCACTGCTGCTTAGTTTCAGACTCAGTCAAAATAAGGTTTTTGGGGGCTCCCTTGAATGAAAGACTAATTGGTCAGAGCCTGTTGCAGATTTTGATTTCAATGTTGTCATACGAAGCAATGGAACGGACTGGCTTTGGATTATCCCGTTTGATACAATGAAATGATCTAATCGATATTTGTGTAGCGCTTTTAACACAGAATCAAGGCCCTTTACAACATATTTACTGCACTCTAGAAAAGTTGTCCGGCTATAATTATCCGCAAGAGGAAAGTATATTCTGATATTTGGGGTAATTGACATGGTACAAATGGGGAAATTGGCTCACTTAAGTCATCAAACATACTTGAATAATATAGGTTTGTCTGGCCAATATCAGCAAAATTGTGTTCATTATCATTAACACGCTTTCAAATTCACTTTTTTTTTTCTAATTCAATCGAACTGTGGGGTTTGTTATTTTATACTGCATTCAATTCGTTTTCGTGCATTTTTCGTTTTTAGGCATTCAAAACTACATTTCCATCATCTTTAAGTTAAATTTCCTCGGTTTTGTCCACACCTGTTTCTGCATTTATTACTATAACATCGAGGCCTGCAGCTTTGAATCAAGACAGAGCCGAAGTATAGGCCAGCGATTCTATACTTTGTCCTGGTTGCGCAAACATTTTATTCCCGTGTGCCGGTTATCTATTATGTCGCGAGTCTAATATTCCAGGTCTGTTGAACCAAATTCTTCCGGTACAGAAACCAGCCTGTTACATCTAGTTGCCAGTGGCGTTGCAAGGGATATTATTTCATCTGGAGGGCAACAACATTTACTCACTGAAGCATCTTAACAGTCAACACTAACAACGAGTAAACAAAAACGTCGATAAAGCCATAACCATGACTAAAGTCATTATTAACTAAATAGGATGTTGGGAAGACCTTTTAGAGTGTAATAATGCTCGCCAACTCACAGATCTGCACACATGGGTATATCCATTGTATACATTACTGTCCTTCCTTTGTTCTCCTTTGTCCCCATTACAATCTCAAAACCCATCGCGTGAATTATGTGGGGTAGGTCGATTTCTAAAGACGAGCCTGTGGGGTACAATAGACCGATCCGGATTTGACCATAAGCCCCGCCCACCTTAGCAACGGCATGGCGACGCCATTACCTCGGTCAAGCTTTACGTTCAAGTTCACAAACATTACGTGTAACGCACGGCGACCCGGACAACAAATACACGCACAATGTCGACGACGCGACTCGGTGTTCTGCCAAAGGCGGTGGATTTAAATTCTTTAGCCTTTAGGCGGGGACAAAATTAGCAAGCGGGCGAAAGTTAAGGGTTACAATTATTTTAAGGAGGGGTATGTACATAAAGTCATTTGTGAAGTCATGAAGGATGGTCAAATTGCTGTTGCGGGGAAATGTTATCGAAGCATGAGGAAGAGTGACACGCTATACATTGCTTAAATTTGTGTTTCGGAAAGGACGGGCGTGTTGCAGAAAGTAGATGTAGCTGTGTTGCTGGGTAAGTTAGTATTGGAATAAAATAAACCGCGGATGTTACGACGCAATTATACCATAGTCTAATATTAAAGAAGACTCATTACGTTTTCTGGTTACCTCATATATATTATACTTTTGTGCTTTCTACTGACCAAAAGAATTAATACTTTTGTATTTGAAATGTTTCATTCCTCCTAGATTACACCGATTTAATGGTATAATATCAGTGAATATTATTAACAGGTAACCAATTTGTAAGGCAAGAAAACATTGTATATAAACCTACCTCCGGTAAGCTCCGGCTACCTCCGAATTTTACCAACTGCCCACTTTTATTGAAAAAATACGGTGCCCGGCCGCACCAAACACATTTGTTTGTGTACACTTTTCACAGCGCATGTGACAAAGTTTGACCGAGCTTGACCGAGCTAATGGCGGACCACGCCTGTAGCAACTGATGCTAACCAAAAGTCGTAATCCTATTGGTCAATGCGCGCTGTTTGATTGACAGACCGGATCGGTCTATTGTCCCCATTGTAACAGTTACCCTTTCTTATAGCCTACCCCAATTTTCCCCCTTATGTACGTACACCATCACCAACACCACCAGTGTAATCCCCGTCAGTCTTACGAAATCATAATAATCACTATGATCACCACCTCCGACCACACACAGTTATCATCACCATTATCGCTGGTAACCACCATCATCATCATTTACTACTATTATAATGGGGCAATAGAGAGACCAACTTTGCTGAAAATACGTCTCACGAGGACTTGTAACCTCCAGAGATATTTGAATGTGTTCCTGAGCCTTCTCATCGATCTCCAGGCTTAATGGTATCGTCATGGAATGGTCATAAATTGTTCCTTGTGGTATAAAACCTTTATATGGAAAATGCGATAAGGTAGGCACGTTGAAACGGGTTTAGGCCTAAGGCCCATAAAGTTGTGCACAAAATGCTAAGATGTGTCATTTCGCTTGGCATAACTGCATGTCTTATACCATTATGTGGTCAATTTCATGGATCTGCTAAACACTAAGATTTGCTGAACAGGAAAACAAAATGTTCACGTGACGTGATGTATATTGCTTGTGGTAATCAGCTTTTTTGCTAAGCATGAAATCACATGGGGTTTTGACTGGTAAACTGTTTTAACTAAGGAAGACGTTTCTTTGCTGTGAATAATTGTGCTTAGCCGTGAAATTGGCCCCTTAACACTGCACGATTTTGCCTAAAAAGAACACAGGCAACAAAAGCACATTCAACTGCAGAACCCGCTGCTTGTCACGATCTTATTGAAATAGCCACGAGGCCTTATGGTTGGTCACACCAAAGCTTTTGGCAGGGTCGATGGTTATAAGTATGATTTTTCCATTTTTCTGAGGTGGGGGAGGGGCATGGCACCCCTTGACCCCCTTGAACCCACCAGTGGATTTAAAGTGCCCCGAATATACTGTCTTGTCAAAGACCTGTCCCTGAAAAATCATGTATTTTTGATATATATTACCGGTAATTAATATGGGTGTGGTGTATAGCCAATGGTGAGAGGGGATAGAGAATATACCGCTGCCATCACCACATTTGCTATCCCTATCACTCAACCTAATACAACCAACGTATAGCAACTACAGTCATTAATCACCACAACCACTACTATTATTACGATCACGGTTGTTCAATTATGTCAAATTCGTCCGTTGTCAATGAGCAAATCTCTGAGTTCTCTTATTTTGACCAACATTCAGTGTCTGGGCATGCCAGTTATTGAGGCTACGCTGCCTCCCTTACACATGAATTACATTCGATTCCAGTCGTCCTTGACTATGCACGTGACGCATTTAGCCCATAATAAAATACACATTGGACATTTGACATTTGACTGAAATTTGGAGCAATTTGCTCAGCTGCAATTACAGGATGTTGCTATTTGAGGTACGCTTTGTAAACTATTTTGTTGTACAGTCAATCTTGGCGTTAGCAGTTTGTTCAAATAAAACCATGTATAGCCAAAACAAGACTAGTTCCGAAGTCGTTTGAGCGGTTGTTGGATCAATGTCAATAACAATCATGTTGACAAGTGAGGTTTTATTATTAGTCATTATCTTCCAGCAAACTTGAAACCTCGATCCTGATTGGCCAAATTCATGGCAACGCTCGTTGATTATTTTCAATGTCGTGCGTTTTTTACCAGAACAACAAGGCTTTCTAGCGTACGGTACGCGTGAAAGCGTACTCATTAAAAAAATAAAATAAAAAACAACAACAACAACAACAACAACAACAACAACAAAGTATCACCACCCCCCCCCCCCCCCCCCCCCAAAAAAAAACCTCACAAAAAACCCAACAGATGAATTTTCCTTGAAAAAGATAGACATTTGAGAACTTTGTTTGTAACTATTTTGGTTAAAGTGCTCTCCTGATTGTTTTCGGTATAACGTTAATTTCCATTAGTTGCTCAAAGTTCAGGATATAAGTTGAAATTTATATTTTACTCAACTTTGCAAGAAGATAATTTATTTATTCGCCGAACACGGGAGAATGTAGTGAGCCTGCGTCTCGTATACGGTACCAAGTGGCCTTGGGCCTCGTGACATACGAGATGCAAAACAACTGTATTTTCTATATTCCCCCTCGCTGCTCGCGGGATAACTGATAATAAAAGACTAGTGTCAATATGCATATATTTTCTACATCCATGCAGATAATATTTCCTGCTTCAACTTTTATAATTGCTTGAAAGTGCCTCTACACGCCATATAGAACTAGATGCCCACTAGTTCCGTCAACGAGGAACATGTATATATCCACCCTTTAATAAAGTAATGAAAAGTGGCAGGAGCGGGATTTGAACCTGCGACCCCCGAACACCGTACCGGCGCTCTTCCAACTGAGTTATCTTGCTCTATTTTGACGGTCTCCCAAATCAATGTTCTGAAACCGACAATTTGGGAGACCGTCAAAATAGAGCAAGATAGCTCAGTTGGTAGAGCATCGGTAATGTACGGTGTTCAGGGTTCGCAGGTTAAAATCCCGCTCCTGCCAGTTTTCTTTGTTCATTTTGAAAATTCATTCAAAATTATTTAGTCAGTTTGAAGTCACTTTAATAAATGAAAGGGACTATGGAATTTTTTTCCACATTTGTGGGCATTTATTAATTGTTCAAGCGGGCCCAAATGTTAAACGCTGACGAGAAGTTAACTTGTATTGACTGGCCTAACATCTAAGGACGTCAAAAGTCATTCCAGGCCCACAATGAAGCAGAATGATTTATCATCACTTTGCATACGGGTTATTTACTCAAACCAATCCCGGTTTTTTACTCCAGACTTTGATAGAGCGAGTCACAGCACTGTCTACGATGCATGCAAGAATAATGGGTTCGTTTTGCCGAGCGATGTTAGTGGGCTAAGTGCGCCGCAAGGCCCGACTGCGTGTAAATTCATTAGAGTTTGAAGAGTTTATGTGACAGGTGGTCATTACGTCTGAGTTGGCTGCTGCACGTTCGTGGTTTTTTTTCATCCCGGCCTGCCTTGCAATTAATATTACGCGACAATTGAACCAACACATTTCTCGCTTTTAATATCTTTCTATTGTCGGTGGTGAGAATCGTCGAATCAACGATCGTCAATGTTTCCACAAGAGGGAAAAAGGGGGAAAATAGTACAATAAGACGGAATGCGGTCACTTTTTCTACTGAATTCGCCCATCATAAGGCTTAAAGCTATTCAAGGTAAAAACAGTGTTAGAGCTGTTAACCCTAAATATGCAAGGGATTTTCTGAACGCAGATGTAAATTGAACATGTCTTAAAACAGAGGTCGAAGAAATTATCCCAATTTTCAGACCTACTGAACAAGGCGATATAACTTGCACCATCGGTGAGAGTGGCTTACCGACTGAACTCCAAAATTAAATTGCTTTATATTGTGCTTTAATAGACCTCGGTATGCATGACCTCACACTGCATTTAGCACGTCTGACAAGAGGGGACGTGCGGGATGATTAACAAGTCGATATGGTTTCGCTGACGCAATGTACATTTTGTGCCATAAGGTTTACCCAAATCAAAAAGCGCCCTCCTATTTTATTTCTTTCTTGTTTACCCTGGGAAACCTTTCAGTTACAAAAAAACTGTTTTAAAAGGTGCCCAGCTATAACAATACAGCAAAAACTTTAAAATACATGTAAATACATAAAAGAAACAATAAAATACATAAACATACATAGACAAATGAAAAATTACATCTGGACCAGCCAGTTATGTTAGAAATAAATTGAACAAAAAAGCTACAAATACACAGGATCTAGAGATCTATGTATATGCGTTTCAAGCTGTGTAGAGAGGTAGGCAGAGAGGATTTAATTAAGGACTACGGGGAGGTCGTTAAAACAGTAAGCTGTACGAGTCACAAATCTACGTTTACCTGATGAGTTGGATCTAGTAAAATAGGGGAACAAGGTTGCCTTGAGAAACAGCACTGGTGCTATAAGAATGAGTATTAACAATAGGATGAAAGCTGTTACATAACTGAGAAGGCAATTTGAATTTTAAACTTTCTTCTGTGGCCGCCATATCTCAAAAGGCTAATTGTGCACAGATGCTTATTTTGAGGATTATGTTTACTTCGTATCAGGGACCTAAGAAAAAACATTGTTGTTTCCCTTTTGAGTTTTAAAAATGTATTTGTGTCGTTTTGTCGCAATAACACCCAGAAATTGCTATGATCCTATAACCGGTATGTACTGAAATGCATGCCGTGACGTATCACATGCGCGCTATTCCGTTCCTATCTGGCTGCACGAATGCAACGACTCGAGGTAAACACGGTTTGACGTTATAACCGAAGGGCGGATCCAGAACACAATTTTTGTTTGGGGGGGGAGGCCAAAACAATTTTTGGGCAATTTTTTTGGGAGGGGCCAAACAATATTTTGGCTGAGTTTTGTGGGTGGGTGTACGCAGTGGCTGCCTTTTTGCGACGTCAGTGAACAAAATAAAAAAAAAAAAATTCTTCTTTTTAGGGGGGGGGGCATGGCCCCCTTTGCCCCCCCCCCCCCCTGGATCCGCCCTTGTTATAACCCGGTACGTCGTAGGTTTATCAGTAAAATATAAATTTATCAATTTCAAAAACAGAGTATGGGTAACAATGCACATTATTTGATGACCGAAATTATCATTACCGCCTTTGAGCCCAGCCCATTCAAAAGTAACAATTTACACACGGCGCAGAAATGCACCGATGGTATACAAATCATTTTTGGTGAGTAAATGCTCCAGAACAAACGCCACTTGTGTAATTTCTGAAACCCACATGCACTGGTAAATTACTCGGTGAATTTGGTAAATGTCATATTTATGTGGAAGCTATTCAGCCTGTGGAGCTCATTGGTGATGATAACAACTTATAATTAAGTATTCTCAGATGTGTTTGGTAATACATGAAAACATATAGGGCCACTTTGGTAAGCTGTAGGCCTATAATCCAAGCTTACTACTGAGCAGTACATGTTGCAATAATTGGGACATTTTGTTTAAAAGAAGATTTGCAGTCGAAATTCGTCTCTGGCGAGGAAGAAAACCAAGTCCCGGTTGCGCGCAGAACGACTATTAAACCTATATCGAATTGTTTTGTGTTGCTCTACCTGTATGATTTGAGGTAGCATAAAAGACATATCAAATTTATGGATGGCCCTATGAGCACCCGTGATGAAGACTACCCTGCATTACAATGTACACCGTCGGTGTAAAATTTAACCTTCCTTGGTGTTTATTTTGGGCAGGGATGCCGGTGTTTATTAACTCCGGATCAGGAATAAAGATTAATATCAAACCAAATATCGCTGAGAAAACCCTGGCGTCAATTGAGTCTTCCTTGGGTGCTTTATAATGTAGGCATTCGAACACCGAAAATAGCGTTTATGTTCGATACAGGTATTGTTATTACTCAACACCTAATTTAGAATAACGAAATAACACCAATATTGGTGTTTCATTTGCGTTGACAGACTGCGAATAACCCTACTGAATTGACGCAACCCTGGTTGTAAATGTAGTCGCTGGTGTTACTTTAACACCAATCTTAACATAGTGTTTTTTGTCTTAATAAACATTTTAGTTGTACTTACCTTCTTAATACTTTTTTTAAACATTGATTTTTGTCTGTTTTAAATTTTGCTTTTTTAATGTTAATTTCTTTCTTACATAATGTAATGCGCGATTGATCATTGTTATGAAGACCGCGCAATACAATTTTTTTAATTATTATTATATCATCACAAAAATTGGTGATAAAAATCTAGCATCTATACCCTTTTTGCAGTGTATATGGTGCAGTATATGCATAATTTTTTTCAGGAAAACACCGAGACATAGCAACAGTTTTCTGCCTGGAAGAATCTTGCCACCCTGAGGCAATAAAACAATAATTAACACTTGACAAACAACAATTTTTCTAGCCCGAAACACTCAATACGGACGACAAACGGCAAGGTAGACTCACTGCAGTTTTCGCACGCGCGCTTTATCAAATAACTTCAATTAATGTTTCACGCTGCTGTGCGGGGAGAAATGCCGCGATCTGTACTTTCATAGCCCAATCCTAAACGGGGTGTGAAAATTATTGATAGCTTTCTATGCCTCGGATTAAAGGGAGATGTCGTAGTCCCCATGCTTGTCGGAAATATCGAAGCTATGATGCAAAGTGTATGTGGGTCTGTTTTGAGGACAAGCTTCGATTCTGTATATACCTGTAGCCTCTCAGACGTTCGTGTTAATGTTATGGGGTATGGTGTATTTCAAAGCGCGCTGTGTTGACATTATTTTGAAAGTTTTAGTTGGTGGCAAGCAGTAAACGTCTTCGGCGCTCGAACTTTTGGTAGTATAAGTTTAACCTCAGGACCTCGTTCAGGGATTGTCATATCTTTTGTGACCTAGCTCAAAACAGAATCTGCGGCAAACCGCGCCGGCGCAGTTGCGATACCCAAGTCATGCACCAGAGTGCATGCACATTAATCCTCATTCTGTACAAGGATTAAAGGCTTTAGATTGGAAATGGAGCTCATGGATCTGAGTAAAGCTCGGGATGGAAGCGAAGCCGAAGCCAAAGCCAAGGCCAGTTTGAGAAATGATTCCCGCCTCTGGACATTAATCGATAATAACGTTACCCCTCAGGCTTGCTGGTCTTATACTTTACTTAACAAATTTAACGGATAGGTAATACTGTGCTGATCGATTTGCTATCGGGACAATCGACTGACTACAAACACTCACCATGTCGAACAAACTTGATATGCGATCATGTCTACCGTCGCATCGATCCACTTTTTAATCATCGAGGAGGCACGTTCTACGTTCGCTGAGCTCTGTAACGTGATCCCAACAATGAAATATCCAAATGGGTTGGGTAATAAATAAGTAGCTTTAACTTTCTAACTTTCCATTCAAAAAAAAATGGAACGCGCACTCATAAAATGGAGACGTCTGAATACACAATTACCAGTATGGCAACATGAACATCCCCCACTTGGAATTGTTTGGAATGATCTCGCGTGCACGACTTTAAGAAAATATCAGAGGGGCCTTGTATCAGAATCACCATGACAATTAATTAAGACCTTTGCATGACAAAGACGTTCAGATGGGGAGGATATTGAATCAAACGCTTATGAGTTTTAATCTTCTAAAAAAGCAGAAGTTTACGTTACTGCGAAAAGTGAAATTAAAGGGACCCCGTATCTTAAAATCAATTATTCTATTTTTTTCCAGAAAAACGGCAGAATTCAAGAATTGTTTACGAAAATTCTCACATTGTGCATCCAACTAAAAGCGTTTTACGTGAGCACTTGTTATAACAACAATTTCGCAGCACCTGAAAGTTTGGTCAACATCACAACTATTTTTTTCAACAGGCATAACACCAGAATGCATACCTTTTTATTCATAAACTCTGAAGGCATACGGAGAAAAGAAATCAGGGAATGTTTTCTCTAATTATTATTATGTTTCAGGACATTTTAATGCAAGCTTCGACTTCTTAGAATATGCACCCATGTTCGTGCCTGTAATTGTACATTTCTATGTTCTTTTTCTTCAGCATTCAGTATAATTATTATCAAGGGCAATTTGATCCTCTCGGTGTTCCCTACCTATATTAAGTGGGGCACCGGTAGGAGTTGACGTGGGGGTGGGGATTCAACATTTATTTCGATAAAAAAGATCAATTTTCCCCAAATGTTTGGAATAAAGTTACCCAGAAAACTACTAGCCCCGGAAATTCATTTTGAAAAATTCGGTAGATGTGGGTGGGTGGGTTGGAATTGGGGTGGGTGGGTCTTGTTGGCTCTTCTGACGTTGGCGGCGCCATTTACACAAGTATTGGTGTACTACTCGAAATATGTCCCGTACATGTCGCCGCCGGGAAAAAGACACCTCTTGCCTCAAGCCCCTCCCCCAGGCCCCGCCCCTGAGTGAGCCATTACCGCTATTCTTATTTTCATTGGTAACACATTGGCATAACTGTCACCTTTAAATCGCGTTCCTTCAAAATGTCTACGTGATAGGAGCCATAAATTGACAGTCCGAGAACGCTCAACTAATTGGAGGCGCTTCCCCCACAGCCGGAAATCTACCGAGAATAAACTGAGTATCCCCAGTGTGACACAGGCCTACTCTTATTTGTCTAACGGTCCCTGGAACAAGGAAACCAACATTTTAGAACCGTTCTCCATTTTCTGTTAAATATCGACATAAAAACAGACACAATATGCCACGCCCGTTTCCTGCCCCTATAGTGGAACTTTTTTGCACATGCGCAACATTGTGAACACATACATAAATACGTACCACGAAGTGTCGGACGCCAGGATTGCTTGACTGAACAAAAGCTTGTGTCTACAACTCAAAGGCGAGAGTTATTTTTCTGAATAATTTTGTGGGGTTGTGTTGATTTTGCAGGCGGCGATTTTTTATGTTTTTAAAAATTGTTTTCTTAATTTCTGAGCGGAATTCGTCACCGAGTCGGGGGGGGGGGGGGGGTGGGGGGAGTCGGGGGGTTCATTCGAACCCCCCGATCCCCTAGCCTACAAACCTGACATAAATTACCCCACCCAAAAAAAAAGAACCGGTAAGGCAAGCATTGATTGAAATTGGTGTCTAAGGACTTCAACAAACAACGACCTATCGTATAACTACCGCCCCTTGACTATTGACCAATCACAGCCGTTTTGTCGGACTTTCGTCTGCGGCTGTGATTGGTCATTACGTCAAGGGGCAAAGCTGAATAAATTGGTCTTATGCGCATGACTATGAGACGGACTGAGACAGATTCATCAACCGCGCGAGAGTGTCGGAAACTAAAATTTCGCCCTGACCAAACAGAAGTTACTTTCCCCACTCTTCGCCCGAGGGCGGGCAGAAACAAAGTGATTTTTTTGCAAAATCCGTTTACACACAAGTTAACAAATCCAAGTTCGCCGACAGCGTCTGCACGGAGTCCCCAACGGCAACGTCGACTATGCAAACGTTTTGTCGTGACTGACGCAAACAAGGACGGCGATAGACGGTGAAGTTGGACCAAGTTCAAATTCGCCGATTATCTGCGGCAAAGTCGGAGAGAATGCCCATGTAAATACAATTAAAGGTATGCTGCGCGTTCAACAATATTCTCTCCACTTGAATGCCACAAATCTGGCTTATATGATCATTTTGACCAATGGAGTAAAATAGCTTATTATAATTAAAACCCATCGTAATGAAGTATCCGTTCAGCTTTCAGAAAAGTACGAGAAACGCCGTTTTATTGAGAAGATTTCGACTATTCGGACGCCATTTTGTTTTTATTTTTTTCAGCCAAATGGCGTCATGAACCAACTCTGCCCCGATAGTCAGCGATTTTTTGTCTGCGACTTGCTGTCTGGAGTGGTGTCTGCGTTCATTATGATATTAAAACCAGGCAATAAAGTATAGAGGAATAACACAACGACGAGTTTAGCGCCGATCTGCGCACTTCCGCGTTTGAAAACGAGGATCTCAATGTCACAGTAAATAACTTTATGCTAATCGTGCGCCTGCGCTGCCTTTTATGGCCTGATTAATTCATGCATGAATGAATGTGCTGAAAAGCGTTGTTTTGTTTGCCACTGACATTCTCGCTTTCAACCCGGAAGTGCGCAGAAGGGGCTAATGTGAAATGTCTCTATTTCCCGTGTATTCCTGTATGACTGGACATCCAGAATCTACTATACCAACTCGAAGTCGTCATTTCAAGTTCACAGCTAGTGACATTTGGTCTTTAAATATTGATACATGGCAAATAGCATCAGTGAAAAAAAAAGTGAAAGTAAAAAGTGGTAAAAGCTGCGCTGAAGAATCACTCACCAAGGTGATATGTGTGGAATTTCATCGCACCCAATTTCGAGTCCTTTTGAGAGTCAATTTGGAGAAAACTGCAGACATCTGAGCTGCCTCTGATAGCGCCTGTGCTAACACGTTTGAAATGTACATAGCGACCGAGTAAGCTGACGCGTTTTGATATCGAGGTTAATACGTTCGTAGCAGAAGCCATTCAATAAAACGCTGGCTATGTCTGGAGGGAGCGCTGGCGCAGACGGAAACATGATCGGCAAATATTACCGGGGTCTGCCCTACCCCGGTGCCGCCGGAAGAATCGGGGCGGCCCGCTGAAGGATGACCTTTTCGCGGTGGGCTCCGTGGGGGGATGCCGCGATCGATCTTCGGAGCATCATCACCAACAACAAAGATGTTGCATTGAGCATCGGTATGTCTAAACGCACCGGAGCGATGTCTACTTGTTGTAATCGGACGATGTCAATGAAAATATTAACTGGGGCGGAGGTACGCGTTATGGATTAAACCATTATATTGCCGGCGTGTATTTGGCAGGTATGTACGTGTGAGAAATGTATCACGATAGGACGAGGGAGGACGGATTATTAACCAAAATAAATGTGGGGAGGAGAAATGACAAAGTGGGAAATGAAGATAGGGAAGATGGGCATGGGCGTCGCCCTATAGCCCAAAACCTGTACCTACTCCTAGCCATATATGAACCCGAACCCTGTAATTACCCCTAGCCCTATAGCTCAAACCCTCTACCTACCCCAAGCCCTATAGCCCAAACCATGTACCTACTCCTAGCCATATATGAGCCCGAACCCTGTACTTACCCCTAGCCCTATAGCTCAAACCCTCTACCTACCCCAAGCCCTATAGCCCAAACCATGTACCTACATGTAGCCCGAGGGTTTGTGTTACAGTTTGGTTGAGGCTACATTTTTGGTCCGAGTTACATCTTGGGAAACAGCATGGTGACGCACAAACGTCAGGGAGGGATCACAGAGTTGGATCTATACCCAGCACGATATGGGGCAGAGGGGAACCCGCCCTTTTGTTCCTTATACCCTATACACTCTCCAGACTATTGTTACCTAACACATCCCCCATAGACCTCTTAAAAGAATTCCTGAGATTCCGGGAATACAATGACCAACACAAAAAGGGGGGGTTTCCTCTGCCCCATATCGTGCATCATATGGTTGGATCGATGGGTACAGAGGAAGAAAGAAGAGCGCATCATTAGAGCGGAAACAATTAGTGGGGGATGATGGTTCAACTACTTTGCTTTGTGAAGAATGCAGAGCAAATAATAATGGTGACAAAAGGAATGAAGGGTGAGGGAGTACAATACAGGTAAATAGGAAATGGGAAACATTTCCGCGAAGTACGGTACGGCAAAAGGAATGATGCATGAACTCAAGATGCCGAAGGGATAGCTTCGGACAGCCTGAGGGATGTTACTCCTTATGATACTCCTCCCTCTGACATACCGGCGGCTACTGGGCGGGAATCAGAATCAGGGCAAAGAAGGTCTATATATGAGAGAGAAGTATAATACAGCAGGGTAAATGTACGTTTTTATGAGAGTGTACGAGAGGCTAAAAGGGAAAAAACATCATACACGGGTGAAGATATCGTCAACACAGCAAACTCTGGGACGGAACTCCTGACCGGCCGCCGGGGTCCGGAGGGAAATATGAATCCGAGCCCGTGTAATTCATCATAGTCGATGATTCGAATTTTCGATCGGGGTGTATTGTTTCAATGTAATATCGTATCCAATGTCAGTGCGGCGCGGGGCGGGCACGGCTGGCAGTGGAGTTCGTCGGTCAGCGCGCTGGGTGACTGCTCGGAAACACGGGGGCATGCATGTGATGGCAGTTACCTGGGGTATGCATGCATTACTGAGTGTCTTGAAAGAGAAGGAGCTTGGATGGATACAAGGGTTAAAGGAACACTTTGCCTTGGAGACGGAAAAGGAATTGGGGCTAGAATTGCTATGGTTGGAAAGATTATTAAAAAGTTTGAAGTATAAAAACTAGGCGTGCTTTTGGTTTCCAAGTGGATTCCAACCGAACGGTCCGACTTTTCCGAACCAAACTGACGTCTCCGAAATGATTTTCGTGATTGTTTTATAACGTGATTGTTTTCATACGGCGTATTATCAAATGATAGTCGTGTGCACTGTTGATATTCTACTTGCTAATGATCATTCTAGTCCAATGGCAATTTTAAGACGAACACTTTTTGTAGGCCAACTGTTTGCCTTTAAAGATCTCTAAGACGCTTGGTAGCAAAGCACGCTAGTACAATGACACGTATTCGGCGCATTATTCGTCATGGCAGTATATGTTTGTAAACTTTGATATAGAGTACCGAAGTGATGACGTCAATGCAATGTTTGGAACCAGAATACTTTTGCTATTTTGTGTCAGTGTGTGTGCATGACTGGCTGTTAACAAAGGAACAGTCGAAATTTCCATTTGTTTGTAGCCAGTTGTCGCGCCAACTGACGTCAGTCTTCGGTACTCTATATATTGAAGCTATAAATAGATGGCACTAGATAGTGACGTCATTCAGACAACTCTAGAACGTTGCAGTAAACATTATGGTGGAACTGATGTTGTGGCTAACAAGGCCTAGGTTCGAGTTCTGATGTTATACTTCTTTTTCAAGGAAAAGCAAGTCTTGCATCTTCTATAGGCAGGTACACAAAATACTCAAGAAAATATGTGGTATACGGAAAAAAAATAGGTGCGAGTACACGACACCATTCAACTCGCCGTATCTATGCAACGGAACTGCCATGGCAACAGAACAGAATTACAATTTTTAATGACAATGGTGTAGGCTCAATGTAATTTTTGTCAACTGCATTTTCCTGGGAATATTTATTTATGGCATTTCAACAAATGCTATTGCAACTTTTATGGAAGCTGCTATATCTGGACAGTGAACAGAGTATCGTCCCTAGGCCTACCCTCACCCCTCCCCCCCCCACCAAAAAAGGAAAACGGTGCGCTGTGTTTGACGAAAAATTTATAAAATGCAGGATCGAAGAAAGTTCCAATTTTTTTTAAAATTGTCATCTTCACAAAACGCGGCTGTATAAGCCTAGAATCCACCATGCTAAATGTATTTTTTGTCGGCTACATTTTCCTGGAAATATTTATTTATGGAATTTCAACAAATGCAATACAACTTTTATTGAAGCTGTATATCTGGACAGTGGACAGAGTATAGTCCCTAGGCCTACCCTCACCCCCACCAAAAAAGGAAAACGGCGCTGTGTTTTCCTTCCTCCGTGGTTTGACGAAAAATGTATAAAATGCAGGATCGAAAAAAATATTCCTATTTTTCTAATTGCCATCCTCTTAAAACGCGGCTATATAGAATCCCCCAAGCTAAACCCACACGGGCACATACATTTAAAACACATTTTTTGCCCCGACAGTCTAGAGGAGCTCGCCTCCCCAAACAATCAAACAAACAAAACAGTCCCACACACAAAACTAAAATACGCTCGGCCAAGAAAGAAATAAGCTAAGTAAATTGAGAAAGAACCCCACTGTGTGCATTACACCGAAACTTATTTATTATACATGCCAAGCCCAATCACGAGGTGCTAGCGCTGCAGTCAAAAAATACTTTGCGACATGCGGAAACCCTTTTACCACAGTCATTGCCGAATGCCGCATCATCCGCCGTGAGCATACACTGAAGTTTACAACTTTCAAATAGACCATGACGTAGGCATTTTGTAATAGTGAATTTGTCAAAAGTTCCTCGGTATTTGTTTTTATTTATTTACCTTTTAAATTATAAGATCTGAACGGCGACAACAAAACTACAAAGACTTTTCACGTATAACATAACTTTCAAACATTTCCCAAAACTACAAACCAACTTAATTTCTTGCCCTATTACCACCTTCAATTCAAACCCCCCCCCCTAACCACACTCCTTTGTCCATTTCCCCAGCTTCAACCTTCATCTTAATCCCTCCCCTCCTCCATCCTTACCCTAATCACACCTCTTTGTTCCTGTCTTCCTGGCTGTCCTTTCCTCTCCCTTTGATGTTTACCCACTGCCTATCTGCCATGCTCCTTTGCATCCCTCTTTTGTGTTTCTCCACCCACCCCCTCATGCATGTGTGTTCCCTACATGTTTGTTTCTTGTACTCTGTCATTCACCTTTGAGAAAGAACTTGCTTAAGTTCGAAACGTCAGGCCAGCTAATTTTTTGATTTAATTTATAATCATTCGTACAGTGTGTAAAAACCATGAAAATACGCGATAATGCTTCTTGGGAATTCGAATCCTAAAGCCGCGCTGATTTCGGATTTTACCAGTTCACCAGATTGCCATTACGTTTTTTTGTTTACCATTGCGGAATTTCCCGGCCCAGCACATGTACATGTCCGATTCCGTTCCAATGGCCAAATGAACCGGTAAAATCGGAAAGACGTGTGGCGGGTTTTTATAATAATATAAAGTTGACCTCGGCGAATTCGAATCCGAATTCGCCAGAGTTGAAATGTGTTCAACATTTTGCTTTGGAATACTTCCGGTGTCATTCCAAAACAAATCCAGTTTCTTTGTGTTCACTTTGAAAATATATTCAAATTTACCTAGTCAGTTTCCCTTGTGGATTGTTTGACGAATAAAAAAAAATCGAGTTCGACTTCGCGAAGAGTAACGTATTTTTGGTTGTTTTCCTGATCAACACTGACGTTTACAACATTCAAATAAACCAAGACGCAGGCGTTTTAGTTGGTTTATTGCTAATTTGTCAAAAGTTCCTTGGCATTTCTTAAAATTTACCTCAAGGTTTGAACGACGATAACAAACAACAAAACAACAATAACTTTTCACGTACAAGTATACCATAACTCTCAAATATTTCACAAAACTACCAAATCAAAGACCACCCCACCCTGACTTTACAATTGTAATTACTTCCTATTCAACAACTTGTTAGGGTCGGAAGAAAAAAAGATCAAGATATCTTTAGAATTTAAACGCGGCGACCGCAGTCGGCAGCAACTTAAAAAGCCTCTGTGCAGTGGGCCGCGTTCACCGCACGCCCAAACCGCGATCACCGCGTTCTGGACGTATTACAATAACAATGGATCTTTTCTTAGTCAGTTGCATTGATATGTAAAGGAGGCAGAAGAGCTCGATCGTTGGATCGTAACTAGGGTTTGGACAAACCGCGGTCAATCCGGTCAAACCGCGGTTTCACCTTTTTTCGAAGGCGCCTTAATGTTGCGTATAGTAGCACATTGGAAAAAAATTTGTATGCACTGCATGCATTTTATATAGTACACTATATAGGCTTCTAAATCTTTTCACCCACGTAACCAGATAGCATTAAATGTAAACAAAGCCGCCAAGTGTGGACCTCCATGAAGCGATCATACGCGATTCAAACAAAAATGACAGTCTCCTGGGCTCATTCCCCACTCGTTTAGTACCTGCAAGCTGACGAGAGTTACAGGTATTTGTTGAAATTGAAGACACTGAAGACATCAAATCTACATTTAAGCCCAAAGCATTATTTGTGGAGGACTTCTGGGGTTTGGGCATGTGAACCCGGCGTTGATCATGATCGTTTATAGGACACTAAGACATCTTCAAGTTTAATATATACTCAACATTCACGATGAAAACTATGAAAGCCCTAATAATAGGCTCGATGTCTACCGTGAATATTTTGATGCAGGATTGGTGAGGGAATTAGTGCTCGTTTGTAAAAAGACACATTTTTAGATATTAACAGCAAACACAAAACGAGACGTGGCCAATTCTCTACGTATTGCTTATTGCTGCAACCAACGACCTACCCAAGATAGATAATATGCAGGAATTCCACGAACGTCGCATTTTAAATAGACCTCCGTCTATACTATGTAACACTTCGCGTTTGAATGCGGTCCAGTGTGACGTCACAGAAAAAAGTCCACCATAACAAACATGTGTGTGCGTGTGTAAGAGTGGGGAGGACTCTTGTAACGTTCCTCTCGAACAAAAAAAGACGCCACCCGCAGATGCCCCTTTAATTCAGGTCATTCCAAATTATATCAGTTTACTTGCATACAAGCTTTAATTTAATAATGGTAATGAAAGAAAATGTTTGACTCTTAAACAACGTTGCTTAGGGCCGGCCAACCAGGGCATTATAGCCGTGCTGAGTCTTTGCTTGGGCCTCATGACAAGTAATACGGCCTGCCCCCTGCAGGCTATGGCGAGATTGTTTGGACAGACTGCGACACATTTATTAAAGATCTCGGGGCTGCTCAAGGTGGTATGCTCGACTTACTTTCCCCGATGAGACGGGACGTATAGGTTGGAGGGGCTGTGCTAGAACATGAGACGGCAAACGGAGGGAAACAGACCTGATTACGAATTGCATTGCCGGTGTACGGTGTTGTTTGTGTTCGTTAAACGCCAGTAGTCCAAGCCAAAGAGAACTTGGGCGAAACAAGCAATGCATCGACTGCGCAGCTGGATCAGAAAACGCGCGTTTTGGTCTAAGGTTACGGAAAGGCACGTACCATACACTGGCGTAGCTAAGGGGGGAGGGGAGGCTTGGGGGAGGGAGCGTGGGGGGAGGGCGCACCCCCCTCCACGCTGTGAATGTTACAAATGTGATAAAATATCGGAGCATCCGTGGTTTGGAAGAATCCTTTTAACGAGCGTTTAGCAGTTGTTTGTTTTCCAATTTGTATTAAATGTACTTGATTGAATATTTTTGTTTTCAACGATTCTATGCAAATTCAAGTGCAAGTTGAAATTACCTATGCTTACTTTGCTGTGTGGCATCGTTCACTTGTATGAGTGTCACATATTCATTGCTTAAGTGTTTCTTACATGCTGTGAGCTTGCCTGCTCCTACACAGCACTCCACTGTTGCTGTTTTCGTTGTATATTATGTTTGCTGCTTGCTTACTCGCTCGCCATCGAGTTTCCTGCTTGCTTGTTTACTTGCTTCAGTGCACGGCCGTAAACCAACGCTGCCAGCGAATAGTTATTAACACTGCGGCATTACCAGTCATTACATTTTTCGCAAATAACAGGAAACCCTCATTTTCGCTGTCCGAAAAAGCGTAATTTCGGAGGCAAATTGTGTGCCTTGATGGGCAGTCGCCGTGAAGCAATTATAACTGATGCAAGTATAATGGAAACGCCAGATCAATAGGCAGTCACAATAGCGCTGGCCTTGCGCACGAATTTAATTAGGCAGTGCATTAATGGCGGGAAAATCAGGGAAGCGGTATGCATCTTGGAATGGTTCCTTGCCAGTCATTTATAACTTAGGCCTGCGTCAAACGTCGTGCTTCTGCCGTGTCGAACTCAAATATCGGGAATTTTTTTCAATTAAATGCGACAGAAGCACGACGTTTGACGCAAATCGTTTATTTAAGATTGACTCTGCCGTGTAGCACTACAGCCTCTGTCGTGTTACACGGAAGTTGCACGGTGTGGCGTCAAACGTCGTGCCAGCGTCGTGTCGAATTAAAATAAATTCCTACTTCGGCTTGACGTAGTTGGAATGCGCATGCGTATTTAAAAACTTGAGGAAGGAAATTGCAAACAAACGAAAAAGTTTTCCAAGTCAAAACTGCATGGGTATATGTTTTCATCAACCAGGGTGTGAAGGGAATGCAGAATCTCCCAGAATAAGTGGAAAACATCCACCCCGTCAACATTTTTAGCGTACGAAGGGACTATTTGCCCTTCTTGTAGTTTCTCCCGTAGATCAATGAGGGACTGCAAAATAATAGAATCGTGTGAATTCCCTAGAAAACCGCAGCTTGTCTAAATATATCTGTACCTGGCGTCCAGCAATCCCATCGGGACGATCGAATAAAAGTTTTTGAAGTTATGGTATTCCTTGCACATTGGCACTTGAATGGAATATGACAACCGTCTATTGCTGCCCAACAGCAAGGAAATTGCCAATGTTTCTCCACGTCCAACATCTTCTCTTGGACTATGGTTGAAACTGTGGAAGTGCCCACTCCGGCCATTTCCGCTTTCGTGTAATTGTAATTTCCCCTGCGCTGCCCAGACGATACAGGCAAATTGCTAAACATATTTCTTGGGTAATGAGGTCTTCGGTCATCGTCTGACGTTGTAAGTCATGTTCTATGTTGTTGAGAATGAAATTGAAAGGTGCCTTCGACACCCCAAATGTTTGCTTAAACCCGTTGTTTGTGTATGCGTCCATAATTGTTTGAAACCAACCTTTATTTCTAATTAAACGTATGCAGGAAAGGGCGCTCTGTATGACGGTTGGCTTTTCTCGACTTGATAGAAGAAGCGAAAGTATCATGTAAAATGCGACAGATATTCTCAAAAAATTATGTATCACGAAAGTCTGCTGCTTGAAAAGTCCTCTTTCCTGGCTGCTCTTATGCTATTTAAAATAGCAAAATTACGCACCATTTTGTCTTTTACAATTAAATACGACAAGCATTTGATGTATTAAATTCGACGTTTGACACCAGTACAGAATTTGTCGCGCTTTTGCCGCACCGAAATGAATTACATTCGACACGGCAGAAGCACGACGTTTGACGCAGGCCTTAGATATCGTCACTGGCCAGGCCTCCTTATGCTGAGCAGTGAACAAAACACTCGGAGGAGCCATTGTTAAGAAAAAAAGATGGGTTGAGGGCTAAATCAAACTTGAAACTGCCACTGTGGAAAAGAAATTAGGCACAGTTTCAGGAGTCTGAGAGATGACAAATGTTTCAAATGAGATCAACAATCGGGTTCTAGAATAAACATTATTCAGAATGTTTTTTTTTAGTGAAGGCTTTTCAGTTGAGCCCTTTTTAGTTTAGTCTTTTAGGTTAATTAAATTATTAATACCCCTGCTCATCGGGCCCAACAATCATTCCTGAAACCTTCTAACCTGAAGGCTAATTAAACACGCACATCACTGCACTCACATGTACCCATTTACTCCTGGGAGGAGAGAAGCAACTTGTGACAAAGTGTCTTGCACAGGGACACAAGCACCATGTCTATCATCTGCTATGAAATCGCAATTAATGTTGCCCTTCTTTGCGACTCACAAGGAAAGGGGTGAATAAATTTATCAAAAATAAAATAGGACCAAGCAACCTTTAACGAGAACCTCACTACCTGTGTAGGCAAATTTTATATTGATATACAAAGGCCTGCGTGAGTCACGTACGTTTGGAGTAATAACGCCACTGCCACGCTTGGGCTCGTAGCGTTTCATTCATTATGGACTGATGAAGACTTTTTAGTGCTCACTTATTATGTCGACGTGACCATTAACTGCATATCCTAATTATCTGAAAACATTTTTGTCCTATAACTGTGATGAGAGCCTGTAAAATTCCAGTTTATGTATTCAGAAAAAGAAGGCACTGGAACTTCCGCCACACAGGGCCGGTGTCGTATGAAAATCAGACTTCTATGAAAATCGGACTCCTTTTTCCCAATATTGGTTAAACCCTCTCGTGTGTGACCCGCCACATATAATTATCTTCACTTAGGCACGTGCAATACCAGTACTACCAATGAGCCCGTATTTCATAGTGACCGAAATTCACGCCACACCGGGTCAATTTCATTATTGTTTGCCGTTCACAATGAGGAACAAATTGGAAGAAAGTTCTGGAGATCTAAACAATGGAGGGCGCTGTTTCCTACCTGTCAGGACTTGTTATTGGCACCCATGTTACACAATACGTGGACCAATTCTGAGAAAAACAACTTGTAGCACAATATAAAACGGCTGGCATTTTAGGCTGCAGTGTTAGGCTAAAAAGGAGTCTTGAGGCTGGAAAGATTCTCGAGGCTGGAGGAAATTTTCGAGGTTGTAACTATTCCGGAGTCTCTCTGATATTCCAGTTGACGAACAAAGGATTCGTCCCGTTAAAGGACTAGCTACGCGTTCATCCACGGCTGCTGTTCGGAGAAGCAGTTTGACTTCGTGTAGGGTGACGGTGTTCGGATGTACTCGCCGTAACTAAAGGAGTTGGGAGAACAACTTTCTTCATTGTTAGCTATCCGAATTGTTTTTCTTGTCTTCGATCGAGGAGGGCGATCACGCGTCTCAGCAGGAGAAGTGACAAGACTGACAACATAGAACGAAGGATCTAGGGAGCTCAAGTTCAAGATCCAAGCAGAGAACGCGGGTTCCCAGTAGTCCGAGTAACTTGGACCCTTTATCGCCTTTTTAAACATTTGGACATGATCTGGCGATAGTAGGGTCCAAGGCAACGTTAGACGATGCTCTATTCATTAATTTAATACGTCAAAAATCTAATTAAAAAAATCATAATTCAACCTTACAACGGCCACCAAAATACTAGATATCTCACCATCTTAACAAGTGGAGTTCCGTGATCAGATGAATGTACCAAGGTTTACTTAACATCCAAATAAAAAGTGAAATTTTACCGTTTAATTCCCAGAGACCCCCGCAAAACATGTCTTTTCGTTTTTTTGGAGTTCAAATAGTAACTCCTCGACCTTGCATGACGTACGTCACCCTGATGCGCAGCGCCCGCATGCACCGCGCCCGCATGCACCGCGCGACAACCTGTTTATGCCGGCGACTGTTTCGTGAATAATTCCCTCCCCCATGACGCGCGTGCAACCTCGAATCAATATACTACATGTATCTTCACACGAACACGTACCGCGACCGATATACCACTCACGAAACAGTCGCCGGCATAAACAGGTTGTCGCGCGGACGGTGCATGCGGGCGCTGCGCATCAGGGTGACGTCATGCAAGGTCGAGGAGTCGCTATTCGAACTCCAAGAAAGCGAAAAGACATGTTCTGCGGGTGTCTCTGGGAATTAAACGGTAAAATTTCACTTTTTATTTGGATGTTAAGTAAACCTTGGTACATTCATCTGATCATGGAACTCTACTTGTTAAGATGGTGGGGTATCTAGTATTTTGGTGGCCGTTGTAAGGTTGAATTATGATTTTTTTAATTGGATTTTTGACGTATTGAATTAATGAATAGAGCATCGTCTAACGTTGCCTTGGACCCTACTATCGCCAGATCATGTCAAAATGTTAAAAACGGCGATAAAAAGGGTCCAAGTTACTCGGACTAGGTTCCCAGCACCAACTAAGTGTCTCACCGTACTAAAAAGTAAGCGCCCTTAATAAGGGAATAAATATGTGCTAGGCCGGTTCTTTACAAGTAGGCTACATTTAAAACCGCCTTGGGCGCTTGTTAATGACCCGAGCCGAGGGGTCATTATCAGTTGGCATATTGACCCCCCTCCTCCACCGCTTTTCGGAACATTTTCTAGGGCGGAAAAATGGAGCCACTTTTTAAGAAAATAAATCCATTTTGCCCCCCCCCCCCCCGCCAAGAAAAACAAACAACCAACCAACCTGGATACGTCACTGATAAGAACATTATAGAGGCGAGCGTGTTGTTTTTATTAGAGATTATCGATGCTCTTTTCCAATAAGCCAGTATTTCAACTGCGCATGTGCATAATGACATTTTATTCGGAATGACCCGCGTGACCTAACGCGCGTGTGTGAACGCAAAAGGTGGTCGCACAACGCGCACGTGTTAAATGCAATCAGAATTGGCGTTCGCGTAACATCGCGTGGCATTACGTCAGCAATTTTTTATCCCGAATAACCTTTGACCTTTGAGATACCGAACTGGCTTATTCTCATCATCACACAACTTTTTCGAAAGGTCGCACTGATCCTATGCGCTGCTGGTCCACACACTATAATTAACGATTAAACAAATTATGACTTTCTCTTTGTTTTTAACTTTGTACCGGTACTTAATTTAAATGGTAAGTTAATTTTTCTTGCTTCATATCAATTTATTTTACATGTTTTCCTAGATCTTCTGGTAGGATAAAAAGCTTACACCAGCTCTGGAAAGCTTATTTCCCAATAGGCCCAGTCATTTGTTTACAATGTTATCATGGTTACAAGCGGTTGCACTGAGGTAAATTTTTTTTTAAATAGATATTAACAAACGAAATTTAGCAACGTGAATTAGCCCAACTTGAAAAACACCGAAGAAATTAACGAGACGAGTCGAAATAAATTGGCCACAAACACTAGATGTTTGCAAAAACCATTACCAAGTTGCCAGTCAAAAGAGGCTGACGAATGACGACATTTAAAAATGAACGCGTAAAAGTACAGCCAATGAATGTGATGGAAAAACAAAAACAACAAAACATTTCAGATATTTCGATAGCGTGCATGCTGATCTCAATGACCGTCAGGAGATCGCCGGATATTTCGCTTTGGCCCCCGTTTAATTTCTTCAGATGCTCAGTGTCATTGCGAGAGGTAGTGATGTCTTCGCTCTTTGATCGCTGTGATGATGTTATCAGATCTTGCTGCAGTTTTGTACATAGAGAATGCACGAGTGAATTCAGAAGACACACACGGAGTGATAGCAAAACCAGATAACGTTTAAGCATTTACGTGAAGTAAACTAGGCGAGAGAACAGCGAGAGAACCAGCCACTTGGTCCAGCCACTTGGTCATTTTTGATAAATACACAAAGTGTAAAAGTGTCATTTACATTTGTAGGCCTGACTATTTTTACAAGGCCGTTAACATTTCTATTTTAAACTAGACCTGCAGGGTTTGATCCCACAAACGTTAGTCTATTATCTCTGAGTTTGGAGCGTGTACCCCACCTTCAGCTGTACAGATGTGCTGTGTGCACCATGTACTGCAAGACTGGTTCTGAGACTTGTTTTCTTAAATAATATCCTCCAAACCACGGATTAGAAAAAGAGCAATCTTTTAAGTTCACTCTAACCAGTGTTTAACAAAAGTTAATGGGAGACTTATAAGACGCGTGGTGGCGGCAGACACGCTGATTATTTTCCATTGTTCTAACCAGTCGTGTCACATGCACAGAACTACGCGAGTATGCTCAAAAGTAGCGGAAAGGACCGGTATATCTGCTTCCACAAGCGTCTCAAAAAGTCTCAAAAAGTTAATTTTATTCATTTATTTGCTTTCTTATTTATACAGGGTGGCCTGATCAGTTAAAAAACTGCTTTCCAAAAGGGCCCTGTTATTATTACATAAGTATTAATTAAAACAGTATAAGAAATTGAATTAAACAAAAACAAAACAAAAACAAAAATATATATATATTATTAACAATACAAACATTAACAATCAAATTAAATGAGACATAAAAAAGAAATAAAAGACTAAAACTATAGAATTTAAATAAAACAATTGAAAGCAGTTTATAAGCTTATAATACGGGAGAGATGAATGTAAGTAAAAACTCTAAAATTACCAGAAAAGTATTACAATCGGAGATCGTACCAATGGGGAGAAATGCTCACTCGAATCATCTTATGTGCGTTAAAAATTAGAGTACCAATTTACCTCTTGTCCACTTTTCCCTACACGGTATACCACTTTCTCGTTAATTAAAACAAGTCACCTGCACCTTTTGATCAATTGAAATTCAATTTTAATTCAATTTCGCTCCAAGGCTGAGCGAATGATATATTCTTGCAATATTTGTCATGAACAAATAGAAATACAGGTAGACTAACCTTGTGTAGGCCCTATACCACGTTCGGCTAGTATACATATTCACTTAGTCCTTTAGTGGCTCGTGTATCCGTATTTCATACCTACAATTTATGACACGTAAGTACAAGGTGGTTGCAAATACAAAACGTCTGTTTGGCTTCATCAATACGAAATATTATAGAGTTGAAAGGAATGTTCTCAAATTCCTGTGTTGGCACACTGCAGTCAGTACCATTTCTATTTAATGTACCCACGAGAAGAGCTCAAGACATAAACAATTTCCCGAGCTCCCGCCAAATAAAAGGACTTGGTCGTTAAAGTATTAATAATTTCCGGGAATGGTACCTTATGGAGACAAATCAGACAATCCCATAGAGTTAGGCCCGTGTACAAACTTTATTCGCCTATTCTTAAGAAGAAAGACAATAAACAGAGTTTCATTTTTGTCTATTACCCTTGAAGAGATAATTATATAATTATGAACATTTCTTTGCAATGTTCAATCACCTGCACTAAAATCACGTCATTTTAAAGAAAGCCGGATGCGAGGCTGAATACTGGTAAGCGTGGAACAGTGCTGGTAATGCATTTCGCGTAAACCTTTATCAATTGCCACGATGATAGAATTTTACTGTTCATTTTTTTCAAATTATTATACAGGAACACTTCATCAATAACTTCAATTATGCTCCAAGGCAACACGAGGATTATTCCTAAAACCCTGACGTTTATCATTGTTTGTATGGCCCATCACCCTGGTCAAAAGTTAGTAAAAAACAGTTAGATTCAAATTTATAATGATTTAGAAAGAAACTTTTCATGGTTTAGAATTTGAAACAAACATTTTCGGCTGAGTGCCAAAACAGCTAATGAAAGGTATATAGAATAGGACGAGGAGCGCTTTCCCGCCTTCAAAGGCAACGTGTCCCCTTAATTAAATTTACTATAAAATAGAAATGAATTAAGAATGAATTAAGAATGAAATAATTTGTTTTCCTTTTAAATTAGGGGTCAAAAACTGTTTGGGAAGGGACAGGTTTTCCAAATTAATGTATTCTTCAACAATAAAGACGTAAAGTGTTTTGACGGTGTCTCAACCAACACAACCGGGAATCTGCAAAGAAGATTTCTGGGTGTTCCAAAAAATATGTGTAGGACTGGGTTTCTAAGGGCATTCAGGTTTTTGGTTGGAAGTCCTGCGATTTTCGTTCAAAATTCTGTAAATACTGCAATAAAGGTTAGTTGAATAAAACTGCACCATTTTGCGGGATGGGGTGGGGCTAGATAAACCTTTTAGGGAGCAGTAGTGCCGCCATCCCCACCCCCCCCCCCCGATTCGCGTAGTGAGCCAATTATTGCCTGCAATTTTGGACTCATCTATACGTGCCACAGAAGAGACCTCATGCTGTTTTCTCTATTTCTCTCTCCCATTTGAGGTTGAAGTTGTGCAAGTTTGACCAAGTTATACCATTCGGGAACGGTTTGAAAAAATACACTCCCTCTCCCCACACACAAAGTTACCCCCCTCCGCAAACAAAAAAATCATGGAGCCAAAACGAAGTTAATATTAATTTGTATATCAGCGCACCAACCCTTTAATTATGGAATCACACGGGAAACATTTGACTGTTTCTATTTTCTAATAATATAGCTCTGATGACAGATTGGAATTAGATACGCCTGCAGTTGCTCCTAATGTGAACTGCCTTTATCATGCACATGTGAAAATAAACACTCTCTGGATGTAGATGCTTGCAGATGGGTGATATTCATCAATTATCCGTGTACCAGATTTAACTCCACGATCAAGCCAGCATTCTTGCGCTCTTGAACTTGTTTTGCGCGACACGCAGGAGGTTCAGCTGTGTATACAGGCAGTGACCGGCTAGGCATGGCATTGCTTATGTTACGAGGACTCGATCGAGAGATGAATGATCTTGGACGAGGACCCCGGGCATAAGTGCTGGTGCTGTACCGCAAGCTACGGCACCTTCTGAGCTGACTGTACGCCATCACACTAAGCAGAATACAGCCTTCATCAACAGGACGATATTGGCCCGGTGCACGGACTCGCGATCAACTTCTCGGCATTTCAAGGTGCTTTCGGTCAAATTGGAGGCTTTGTTGTCAGCCAGGAGACAAGTTCAATCCGTCCCTTTGCCACGGAGATTGTACTGACAGCAGAGTCACACGAGCCCCGAGTGTGATTTTCAATTACATGGGGGAGAGACCTGGCAGCGCCTTCACATATCCCAGGTAAGAGGGGTTTAGCGACTGCGATCTGGCGCGACAAACCGCGAGTGGGGGATTTTCTGAGGTAGATTCAGCGATTGCCTCTAGGCTTGTTTTTGATGAGGCACAGCAGTAGAGCCAGCTATCAAATTGTAACAGGTAGGCCTATTGCCTAAATGTTTTTCTCAAAAGTTAAATTAGTTTCAAAGTTTTCAGTCTTCAATGCTGACCTTGTAGCTCAGGCCTGGAATGAACTTTTTCAAAGTTGTGCTTCATAGCTGGTATAATATATACACTTCTATAAACGTGAAACTAATTAATAATTTGTGAATAGTTCTTCCATAAATAAGAGTTAAACAATCAAGATCGGAAATCAAGACAAATTAAATATTGGTGAACAACTGGCTTGTTTTTTCTTTCTTTTCAAGTGTGAACAGAAGAATGCCACTTCTCAGAGAATAGGGGAAATAATAACTTCTGATATTTGGTAATGCTCCAACTCGAAGCACCGCGAAACTATTTAATAGAACGCATTTGTAATACTTAATGCTCCCCACCTGCGGACGTTATTGGCATTAACCGGTCAGAAGCAGCCGTGACAAGGTGTTAAATCGTTCAGTGGAATGCTGCTGGAAGCGTAGCGGGGAATTCCTCACTAGAAATCAATATCGGCTTGGAAAGTGATATTTTTGCCTTGTCGGTGTGTGCCGTTAATTTACAGTCAAGACTTGCCCGTCCGTGTTAAACACAGAGGCTGCATGACGTGGTTCATTGAGGGGCAGAGAGCCCGTACATTACCTCGTAAATTACCCGTTTAAAACATGTTTGCAGTAAAGTACAATCAATTACGATTTCAAATTCCATATTGTTGCCCGTTTGTTTGGTGCCGAGTAGGAACAAACTGGGGGGGCGGACCGAGGTTTGACTGGGGGGGGGGGGGGGGTGGGCCGGGTTGGGGGGGGGGGGGGGGGGGTCACTAATGCTTTCCCAATAATAGAAAAAATGACCCCCAAAATGTTCGTTGGTCTACACTTTTGACAAGGGTGTGAGGAAGGAGGGAGCTGAAAATATTTTCGGGGTTGATGATTCAACTACCGACTCCCCCCCAACCCGATACTGTCTTTTTGAGGTATACTACAGCTCTCCATATTTTCCAGTGTCACATTAAAGACAATATTTTTTGCAGCGTCGCTAATATCATAACGCAAATTGCTCTAGGCACATTGTGGATTTCATATTAGCTGGCATATATTCAATACTGTTTCAAGCTGAATAAACACGAAAATCTTATGGCAACTGTGGGTTCTCAATGTCTATAGTCGCGGGTCTACGCGGGGCTACTGAAAGGGCCGAAGAAAATAAGAACAAAAATATGTCGAGACCGTTCTTCTCAATTAACCCAATGGAGTTTTGACGTTTTTTTCGAAAATAGACGGTCAGTCTTCCGGATCGATTTAAAATGTAAGGGAAAAATCAGAAATCGAATCTTTTTTGGCTAATGTGTCTGACTAATTTGTCTTCTTCATATTAATCAGGCCCTTTTATGATCGGGATATTTAAGATGTATATCATGCATTCATAAATGCCTCAGCGAGTTTCACTATTCCTATTGGTCGAGAGCCTGTCACGTGGGTGTGTTTAAACGGTTGTTTAAACACGGCTGGAAGCAACCTCGTTCCCAAGGCTTACTTTATTTTCAACCTCGTTTCCAATAGTAAGCCCTGGGATGGGAACTCCTTACTCGTGCCCTGATTGGATAGTGAAAATACAGCATTAGCTTATTAACATATAGAGAAATTAAAACCGTGCAGTTGGTGATTCCACTGTATTTCTTGATGAAAGTTTGTCGGCGCGCCAAAAGTGAAACAAAACTTTTGTTGGTATTTGTTAACGTTAGTGACTTTTCTGTAGTATATATTCTCTGAAATTTCTGCAATGGCGACGCCCAGCCCCTCAAAAAATACACCCGTCAAATCTGATACTTGCATCTTGTGTTCCAAAAGCGACAATCGTGGGACGCAGCACATCTGGAGAGTCAGTGGACAAAAAAATTGCTTTCACCATAGCTTTCACACTGAGTGACACAATTATGACAATATGCCAAAGTTGCGGAACGAAGGTCCATAAAACGGTGGAGGATGCACGGGTCAACATCGCTAAACTGGCGTGCATGTAGCAGCAGTGGTTGTAGCAAATAATTCCTAAGTCTAGATCTCCTGGTGAGAGTGCTCCAGCTGCGAAACGGCGGGTTTTTGGTCCTGTCAATAGCAACGGCAACGCCGCCCGCCATGCCGCAGTCCGAGGCCTGTTGCTAGCCCCGAAAGCAACAATGACGCTTCGTTGATGCTCAACCATGTCAACCATTCTGAGAACCCATGAACTGCACGTAGTTTGCGGCCTTTTTGCACGATTTTACAATCAAACTAATCAATCTAGTACCAAAGAGCCTATGCTGTGAATGCGACGAAGAAGTGAAGTTTAAGTATTGCCATCAGACTACTACGTGCCCAGAATACATCGCTCACAGGGAGCCTAATTTGCATGCGTGTTCAAAAATCTGGCACATTTAAATGATCCCATACCAGGAGCAAGTTCGAGCGGCGACTATTTGTCAACCACTAGTCGATTTTCGATGGTAACCTGTACGCTAAATACATATTGGGTACCAGGCAAAATCGACTAGTGGTCGACAAATAGTCGCCGCTCGAACTTGCCCCAGGGTGAGAGAGCAGCTGTGGTGTCGGTGAGGGCGCTGCTCGACACCATGGGAACGAGGTTGGGCTGGAAGTTGTTTAAACACGGCGCGGTTTTAAAATTGTTTCCGGTGTCACACGAAATGTAGAGTCCTACAAAATCTGGTCCATTTTATTGGTTGAACACTCGAGCGACCAGTCACTCTCCTAATAACGCAAGCGCAATACTACCGATGCGTCCGTATTTAGAGTCCATAATTTCACGCTACACCGGCACTGCTGCGTTCTGCACCACCTGGCGAGCGCGTCGCGCGCGCGTCAATTTCCATAAGGACATGTTTACCACTACTCGCGCGTGGCACGAACCATTAAATAGCTGAAGGGGTGTTTTACAAACCAAGGTAAAACAAATTAAACAAAATCATTGGAAATTTCATATTTTCGGTGGTTTTTGCTTAATTATACAAAAAGGTATTTTATGAATGGGAATAAATATGTGCTGGGCCGATTTTAAACGTACGTTTAACACCGCCTTGGGGCCTGGACGCTGATAATGACCCTCGCCTTCGGCTCGGGTCATTATCAAGCGCCCAGGCCCCAAGGCGGTTTTAAACGTACGTTTAAAACCGGCCCAGCACATATTTATTCCCTTAGTTAAACATCTAAACAGGTATTACTAATATTATATAAATGCATCTTTAGGTATCCGTTTACGGATGAAGACAATTACTTTACTGTCTGTAACTATAAATAGTTACAGACTTTTTTACATTATAAACCAACTTTATTACCCAAGGATTATGATAATATCACTCCTTCGATGCATGTGGTACAGCTATAATATACTAAAGAATGAAACGTCCTCGAGTATACATGTATAACTAGTAGCTGCAACTGTATAGGGTTAAATTAAACAAAACCTACAATATATATTGGCCTGATGTTCTATCCCTTGCAAATACTGCAAGCAGTCTGTGGCCGTAATTTGTATGTGTTCAAACCAATTCTGAATGTATATTATGAATCGTCATATATTTCACTGTACGTAAAACTGACAGCTAGCTGTATAAAATCCCCGTACGCTTTTACTCGTAAATTTTCATACGAGAAATCATCACACTGAGTGCATTTTAGCACGGGCAGAGTATAAACAAAATCTTTACCAACACCACAAATAAACTTAGTAACAGGGGAAGGAAATGTACAGGGGTACCGGGAAAAGAGTTCAAGGTCGGCTGCCCCCCCCCCCCCAGCTTAAAATAGACCGGTGTTTAATTTTATCAATAGAGACACTAGACTATATGTCGCTTCGGGGGCGGATCCTGAGGGGGGTGGGGGGGGGGGGGGGGGGGGTCGAACCCCTCCCCTGCCCATTGTCATTGCTTCTGCTTGTAAAGGCCTAGGCCTAAAGTACCGTAGAAACCAGAAAAGAAAAGCAACACCATGTATAAAGGTCTCATTTTGCGTGTACGGTTAAGAACAAAACAAAGAGGTTAAATGGCGCCACCCCCATCCCCCCGCTTCTAAAATTTTGTCCGCAGGCGAAACATTTAGGGAGTCAACATTTTGGGAAAATGTACACAAATAATGTCAGAACCCCCCCCCCCCCCCCCCGCAAACAATCCTGGATCCGCCCCTGCGTTTCCCATATAACTTCCTTTTGGATTAAACAAAACATGTAGACAAAATGAAACAAGACTGGCTCAAATTAAAATGTATAGGTGCCTATTTTGGTGAAGAAAACAGAAACGAAGAGAAGTATAATTTTTCGTGCGGTCGTCACACGTACGTACGTATACCCACCCATACTATACACATTCACAGTCGCTGCAACTCGCTGCAGTACCGAGTGAACTATATATAATTTAAAAGATCATGTGGAGTGCGAGATTACATTTGTGTCATATGTTAATTTGAATAATTGTAATTTTAATTCCAATTCCAATTCTTTAATTCCAATTCCAATTCTTTAATTCCAATTCCAATACTTTAATTCCAATTCCAATACTTTAATTCCAATTCCAATACTTTAATTCCAATTCCAATACTTTAATTCCAATTCCAATACTTTAATTCCAATTCCAATTCCAATGCTTTAATTCCAATTCCAATTCCAATGCTTTAATTCCAATTCCAATTCCAATGCTTTAATTCCAATTCCAATTCCAATGCTTTAATTCCAATTCCAATTCCAATGCTTTAATTCCAATTCCAATTCCAATTCCAATTCCAATTCCAATGCTTTAATTCCAATTCCAATTCCAATGCTTTAATTCCAATTCCAATTCCAATGCTTTAATTCCAATTCCAATTCCAATGCTTTAATTCCAATTCCAATTCCAATTCAAATTCTTCAATTCCAATTCCAATTCCAATTCCAATTCCAATTCCAATTCCAATTCCAATTCCAATTCCAATTCCAATTCCAATTCCAATTCCAATTCCAATTCTTAATTTCCAATTCCAATTCTTTAACTCCAATTCTTTAATTCCAATTCTTTAATTCCAATTCCAACTCTTTAAATTTTAATTCTTTAATTTTAATTCTTTAATTCTTTAATTTTAATTCTTTAATTTCAGTTCTTTGTTTTTAGTTTTTGGTTTTTGGTTTGTTTTAATTGGTTATTGGTTTTGGTCTTTATGTTTTGTTTTGTTTTGTTTTATTTTCTGTTTGTTTTATCTTTTATTTTTTGTTTTGTTATTTATTATTATTAATTATTTTTTTCTTTCTTTTTACATGGATTTTGTTAGTTTCTATTTTTTATTTTTATTTATTTACATATTTGTTGAGGTTACTTTTTGCTTTTTCCCTTTCCCCGAGGGAAACAAAAAGTTCAACTTGCCAAAAGGCAAAACAAATCATCTTTAAGCTTTGCTTTTAAAACTCGCGAAATGCGTAAATATATCCGCTATAGGTCTAGAATCCATCTACTGCAGGTAGGCAAAAACACCGCGCGCTTCGCAACTTCTACATTCTCGTTCTTACGCGAGTAGGCGAAATGAAAAGGATAGCGCAAATCGGAGTTTCACCTGGGTATGCTAACAACGGATGTTAAAGTCAAAAATAATATTTCCTTTTTCCCCTGTCTATGAGTATTTTCCCCCGCAATTTTATTTGAAAAATAATGACATTAAATTCCACGATAAGTATTTCTTGGGGTGGTTAAAGTTAGAACTCGTTCTACCAAAGATTGTAGCAGCTGAAAGAGCAATGCAATGTAAAATGGCCATAGGTGGGCTGCGCGAGGTCTCCGAAAGCCTGATCATTTACTTTCAGGCTCTATTTTCAGCAGTTGTTGGCATGCTCAGAAGTCAGAAATACCCAGCATACTCAGAACTAGCAACAAGGACGGGTATGTCTGCTGCCACCAGCGTCTGAAAAGTATCACACTGAGATAAAGGCTGTTTTCTCCTTATGCAACCTTATGACCGTTTTCACGAACTGACACTCACGCGCACCTGGGGTGTCAGTTCGTGAAACCGCGTACTGAGTAAATTTCGTGTTCACGTACTGAGTAAATTTTGTTTTCACGAACTGACACCCAGGTGTGCGCGCGCACATCGGGCACTGACTCGCTGGAGAAGAATTTTCGTTTTCACGAATTGACACGCAAGCATGTAGCGGAAATACCATTCCAAGAAAAACGCTTTAAAAGCTTTCACACGAATCTACTCCATCTGTATACTTGTGGGGTTACATAAACATTGAACGGAAAACCTCTAAACTGGTGAAAATAAGAATGGTTTCAGTTCGTGAAAATGAAAATGTGGTTAGCGCGCGTTCCCCTACTTGGGTGTCAGTTCGTGAAAACGAAAATTACTTCGTTCTGTAAAATACGCGCGCGTGCGGGCACTCACGCGCTAGAGAGTGTCAGTTCGTGGTGTTGGTGACGGTATGTTTGGCATTGGTTATACCATCGGGAACACTTCTCTTTGGTAATTTGTTTTCTTGGGCCTATTTCATCAGACGATCACACCTCCACTCCCGTAGGCTCGCCATCTTATCTGTCTAAAGACTGCGGATTGAAGACATCAGATATGATTTACGTTGAGATAACTCAGACTTTTATATGAATACGGACATGCATGAGTGTGGATATGCACCGGGAAAAGATGCTTGAAAAAAGAGTGAAATATGTTTGCCCATTAATGAAAATTAATGCCCGATCTACCCCTTACTGCTAGTCTTTTTACAGGGACGAGTGAAGCTAAAAGACGATAGAATGCTCGGATAGTGAATTTGAATGATTATTTTTGATTTTCGAATGACGATCTGCGTGATCATTCAATTTTAATCTAAATTGAATGAGCCAGGCGTTAAAATGAAAAAAAACATGGTGAAATTGGGCCGGAAAACCTACATTACTCAACAGTATAAATGCAAAGCATCTCTATAAAATGTGGGCACTGTCAACGATTATATCTCCTTAGCCAATTGAATATAGACGACAGCCATTACCGCGGTTTGAAAAAAGACCCCCTAGCCGGTTGTCGTATATATGCGCATTCCTGTGCGTATTCAATTAATTGTTTTCCTATTGTGTGCGTCACGCGTGGCTGCACAAGCTCGTGTGGCATAGCAGCAGCCATTAATAACGGCCGGACAGAATGGGTCATTACGCATTTTGGGCCAGGTGCACAAAATATATGATTTAACAGGCATTCATAGTAAGCCATCCAGTCGACATTGTACTCGGAATGCGCATACATTCTCATGATGCGAATCTCATGATGGTCCCTATTCAAATTAATACACTGACGAAAGTCGAGAACAATGACGTTACACAATCAGTGATAGCGCCACCAAGAGTCATGGCCGAGTTGGTACAAAGAATGTTGCATGGTTTACAAAAAATGTACGGTTTACCGTTCAAATACCAGCAATGATGAGATAGACCCTACCTTGTATTTGAATGGAGATGTTCATGCATCAAGTGGTTGCTCGGAAGGGGTATTCACTTCACTTCACCCAGTCAACCCCACAGTACAGCTCACCAGTCCAAGTTTCAAGTGTCCGTGCCAAAGTACGATACTCGAATTCAATAAAGAGCTTCGTATTTCGGAGAAACAACATGTCAGGCTTCAAATCCGGACGGGAAATGGTGTAAACATCCCTTTGTTTGTGCCGGTCATGGCCGCTGTAATTGGGCACATTGAAGTCACGAAGATCGTTGGATCTGGTAAGTTATTAACAATACAAAAATTACATGTTGCATTTAACTGGAATCCATTTATTTCTAGTATGCTGGTGTTACTGCCGCAGTAGTGTACAACGGTAGAAAAAGGCCTACCACAGCAAGAGCGAATTCGCTATGCTTCAGACCGCTGATTTCAGTACAAATGCTTCACCATCATCGGCTACATTTTAAGTGTGTCACGCTACTGTTCCCGCTTGTTCACTGTGGCTGTATGGACACATTACTATGCAATATACTACATCGTATTCTTTTCACGCTCATGTTTCCACACAATATACTTGATGTTTTATGTATTACTGAGGATTCAAAGTGCTCCACGTGATATGACTCGCCTTGATCGTCTGTCCATTTCAGTTTAGGATCCCATCCACTGATCTCTTTATAAACTGGATAGCTCATTGATCGTTGGGCGCAGTAATATACAGGTGACTGAAGCCGGTAGCCGTCACATTAACACTCCCATTTTACCACCGATCTCTATGTAATGTTCCATGGCGGGATTCAAACCCACATAATTGAACATTTTACAATAATTATGGTATCTATCGGTCGCTAAATTCATGTTATTCGCCAACAGCACGTTGAAACATTCCCAATTTACAACAGTGCAATATGTATTTCACATCGTTGCCATTTATTTCTAATCTCTATAGTTTGACAACACAAAAACAAAACTACATTACGAAAAAATCCCTAACGAAAATAACCCTACATGATTGCTTTGACAAGTGCCGGCAAAGGCTGGGTATTGTGGCAGATTAAACAATGATAAATTTGTTTCTGCACAGTTGTATGGCAAACCTCCAGAGTGGTCGCCGGGATACTGCAAAGTTGGTTACGGCCAAAATGACCATTGAGCGCAAAAGTCCTCACACGTGCCTAAGAACCGTTCAGATATGAGTTGCCTTTATAGCATTATGGGTATGGCCCAATTCTGTTTTGCAGGGCTATAGAGGCTATATGAGAGGGAGGGGCTTAAAGCCGATCCGCCCTCTTAAATTCCCAATGTAAGTACTATATATGAGTGGCTGAACTATTCAGAAATGGGAACAAGGAAATTCCCAAAATGCTCATCTGTGTAAGCCGCTCTGCTGTCTCAGTTCGTACACTGGCTGCCCATAAGTAAATGACATACGAGGTGCGATCAAAAAGTTCCGAGACTGCGCCTTTAACAAGCAAAAACCGTACGTGATTTAAATCTGGCCGCCATCCCCTTCAAAGTAGTCCCCTTGTGCAGCGATACACCGCTCCCAGCGCTCCTGCCACGCTTGGAGCTCTCCCAGGAAATCCAGTTCCGTATATGCGCGTCAAGCACCATCTGCGATTCTCGCTGGATCTCCTCCACAGTGTCAAAACGGCGACCCTTCAGCTTGAACTTTACTTTGGGGAACAGAAAGAAGTCGCATGGAGCCAAATCCGGCGAGTGGGGGGGGGGGGGGGGGGGGGTGGGGAGCGACGATTGTGTTGTTGCGGGCGAGAAACTCGTGCGTTTTCAACGCGCTCCCTCAGACGTCTCAGAACGGTGCAGTAGAACTCAGCGTTGACAGTCTGACCCTGGAGGAGGAATTCACGGTGCACAACCCTCGCGAATGTCAAAGAAAACGACGAGCATGCCCTTGGTTGCGCTCCTGACCTGACGCGCCTTCTTTGGTCTTGGAGACTGCGGTCTCTTCCACTGCGAAGACTGCTGTTTGGTCTCTGGGTCGTAGCTGCAGACCCAACTCAAAAACAACAGGTGGTAAAGCATTCTCCACTGCTGGTCCAAGGAAGTGGAACCAAACGCCTCAACGCATCCGACTCTCGCCATAAGTATCTATATTCAAGAAACAGCTCAAAGTTGATCTCTTCTTTAAATTGACATAGCCTCGTGTAATCTCCCATTAGGCCTACCCTTGCTTTTGTTTCTATTTCTATGTTCCTTTTCTTGTATGTACATGCATGTTTATTTGTATTTCATGTACGGCACTTGATCATTGTTCAAAGCGCTTTCTTATAATTAAAATAACAAATTAGAATATTATATTAACAAAATTAGCAGGAGAGGCAAAGGTTTGAAAATCCACTGATTTTCTCCTACAAAATTGACTATTCCTCAATCTCACGGAACGATACTTTTTGTTGAGGTTAGCATAGGCTGATATATAGTTCACTTCAAGAAGGAACAACGCACCTTGAAACACATACTACTAAAGCGGTGTCCCCTTTTTGAAAGTGCCAACGCTTCATTACTGTTAACATTACCTCTAAATATTTTTGTTCTAGCGACAACAAATTGGGGGCGATCTTTCTTTTAATTAGGAGCGACTTTTTAAAGTTTCTATAATCTCACATACCATGCTTTACAGGAACATTTATCATCCAGATGTGTTCGATACTTCACCAGACCCTAACAACAAGCAAACAAACAAACACCCATCAACAAAACCCTAAACAAAAACCACCCAAACCCCCCCCCCCCCTCCCAAAAAAAACCCTCCTCGTGAAAATTATGTCGACCACAGGACCGAGTTACACCACAAGGTGTAAGAACCCTCCGGGTTACAGGGGCTGGATATGAGCACAGCGGCATGGAGTTTTAAGACTGTTGTTTTAAGACTTGTAAAAACTCGCAAGACGGGACCTGTAATGACCAGCTACGAATATCTTCCCATGTTGAATGTGCAGTGTACAATCGAGTGCTTTCGAGACCGAAGTATACTCTGATGGTCTAATGTCATTTGGAATGAGAGTCCAGAACGTGGACTTCCCAACCAGAATAGGATTAGGAATGTTTCTGCATTCAAGTATACAAGTATTTGAATAAAAAAAATAAGGAATCAGAAAGGATTAATACAAGGATTCAGTGTGTCCTTTTACTCAAACCACAAATTCCATACTCTGACTCGATTCATTATGATCTACCATTGAAAAACTTGGTTTATATCTGCCTGCAAGTAACAGTAAATGATTTTGCTGTTGCATTTGTTTTCTTCAGTATTGTGTATTTGCCTTCTATATTTCAATTCTATTCCACACAATAGTGACGTTCACTGTGCAGTATCCTGTTTATTTCCGTTTTGGTTGCTTAGTTATTGCATACCGTAGTACTTTTTTACGAATTTAATTTCCAATTAGTCATTTTTAGATTGTGGATTGTTTTGAACAAATACAATGATGATGATGATCACATTGTAATAATGATGTTAAAGTTTGGGCCACTGAACCGTACCATAAATAACTGACACTGTAAAAGTCGTCCTTATATGTGAAATGTTGCAGATAGGAATAGCATACTGGGTTGGACAAATCAAGAATTCACGACAGGCCTATTGTTGTTTTGCCATGCGCTGCTGACTGTGGAGACGAGCTCAGCATGTAACGCACGCTGTCAGGCAGTAATATTTTTTAATTTAGAATGTTCGAGGACTTCTTGATTGGTTTATGCATGTGATACTTTGTCATACATAAACCTCATCTGTCTGAAAATTACGGCGCTGAGAAGTGGTATTTGTGGGTTTCAGTGGCGTGATTGGATTTCTGGATGGCATTTATCTGAGTGCAAGAGTGCCAGAGTGCCCTCCGTCATTTCCGGTCGGTAAACGCAGCAGTGCTGGTGCAGAATTCTGTCGCTATCTGAGTTTCTTTAATTTTCTTATTCCAATGAAGCAATGTAGAATCTCGAAATTAATGTTTCGAGTATTAAATCTGATATTGGGCTTGCGGTAAATCTCGACCAGGGTCACTGTAGCAGCAGTGAGTTGAAAGGAAGTAATATTAATGCAATATATTAAGTTTTGAAATACGTAATCGTGGATTTTGTTCTGTTCTTATTTTGTAGCGTGCAGTTGGGAAAGAGTAGTGATCCGTAAGGGCAGTGTGGACTATGAGTTCAAGACATTGTGTAAATCTTGTTTATTCGTACATTTTTCTGTCCAAATTCAATGAATAAGGGCCCGCATAGCTAGCCAGGGATTATACATATAACTTCCATTTAGGATTAAAGGATTAGTAACTTAGAATTCCACATGCAATTTGTGCTGAGGATTAGGATTATAGGATTTATAACTTACGATTATTCATACAAGTTATATTTATGAACAGGTGTTTGAGAATTATGAAAATGGCTTCTAGGACTTTGTTCATTAAAATAAAATTGTATGGCAACTTTGTGTTTACAATGAGCCTATTGACTCTGACAATTCGGTTAAACTTTAACAAACAAACAAAGACGGCCTTACATAAGCTGATGCAGTATTTGGCTTTCAAATTAGATTATCGTCTTGTGGAAAATATTTAACTTCATTAATTACATTAGAAAGTAGTTTGCATGCAAATAATCAAAATGAAAAGATATGGCTACAGAAAGTGAACAATTGCCAGGAAATACGACCTTTGAAATAATAAGTCCTTCAATCTATTTTGAAATATGACGCCAGTCAAGGCAAAATTAGTAGCAGTGTTTATAATTGCCTTTAAATTAATGGGAAAAACAATCCTTTTGAAGTTGTTAAAGTTTTGGCGCCTTGTTTTGGGAAAATTAAGCTCAAAGTTTGTGGACTGTGCGCACTGTAACCAGATCGTCATGAAGGAAATCACCGCTAGAAGTATTGCGAGATTGAATTCAGTTTTTACTTGGGATAAAATAGAATAGGGCTTTTCCAATGTAAAAATTCAAAAATTGACTTTTCAGTGAAAATTTGTTTTAAACTCAGAAAGCCACAGTGCGAATTTGCACTCATTTTGTGCTTCCAAATCGCAAACAATAATTGCATGCGCAAGACGCAACCAAAATTAAGGGAGCGGGAGAAAGGAATTGGGGGCGCTGTTTAATAAACAGGACACCCTAACGTGTTGCAGTCCTGCATAATGTGAGAACTTTGAGAACTCTTTATATAATGGCCACCTGTAATGAATTTGAACATCTTTTAGTTCCCATCAGAGTAAGCATATTATATCAGTGTAAATGTTTTGATTGTGTCCACGTGCCAAGCTCAGGTGTCCACGGGATAGTAATGTCATCTCGCAGGAGAACGGTTTTGTCACTTCGACCCAGAATGGCGTGCAATTCACACCTCAGTGCAAATATTTGGCATTTCTGATTAAGTCGCATACTGGGTTTCACTGTCAATGCATGTGGTGCGTTGGTGCTGCTTTGACTTTTTTCAGGATACGTGTTTAGATTTGTTGATCAATTATTCAAAAGTGTGTGTATGAAAGTGCAGTCTCCGAATTGGCAGGCAAGAAATCGTGCGAGCCACCAAGGTGCTCAAACGAAAGGCAATTTTTGTTAATTATTTAATTACTTAAACACCTTTGAGCCAATTCAGCTCAAACTTCATGTATTCCTACATCGAACCCCCCAGTTGGACCTGGAATAATCGCCTTTAAAGCGGGGGTTCCCCACCAGGCAGTTTTTTTGTTCGACCGTGAGAAATTAACCTAAGTCCTTTGTGGGTAGCCGAACTCGCGGGGTCGAGCCAACCTGCATAAAGGAAACTATCAATCATTCCACTCCGGGCCCAGTGAAAGACGGTAAACAACAGCTGTTTGCAACCACAAAAAGCCTATGCCTGTGACTGTTTCATGTTCATGCTTTTAGAAAGTGCCTTTTGGATGAGCACCTTGGAGTGCGCGAATCATTTTTTGGGCCGTGTGGCTCCCAGGGATCAAACATGGTTACGTACGATCTCGGGCGATTAAGGGGACATGTTTTGTGGGGACGGTAATGTAATCCCCCCCCCCCATCTGTTGTCAGTTAGATAGATTTTTGGCATAGATTTTTGGCCTTAGTTTCTTTTAAACATACGCAATGATACTTCTCAAATGCGCCCATGTGCCTTCGTTAGACATTTTGTGATGGCTGCCAGTATACCCTATGCGTAGCAGCTATCTTCGAGACTAAAGTGCGTAGTCCGGCTTTAGACGGACGCAGCAAGCAGAACGCAACTTGGGCACATTCCATCATATAGTCCGTCGACTGGAGTCTAAAACATGTTCACATAGTGTGTGTATTGCGTAATGCCTGCTGGTCACACGAGATATCGAACAGATGTTAGCAAATACTTTGCAGGATCGATGCTTTCTATTGCAATACGGTTAATTATTAATCACTGGAACAGACGAAGGTGATAGAATTGAAGAACAGCAAAATCACCATACATGGGCGGGGAGGGGCATGTAATCGGCATGCTGTTGCACTTTCCCGCCCCTACGGTGGCCTGGATTCGAATCCCACCCGGATCCGCGTGTGGATTGGGTTTTCAGTCCCTAACGGATTTTTTGGGTTTTCCATGAATATCACTCTGGGGTTTTCCTCCCATAATTACACGTAGAAGGAACAGAGGGACGTGGCAAGGCTAAAAACTGAACATTTCTTGGCCCGGTTTCTGCAGGCTTTCGAGCTATGCAATTTGAGATGAATCCTTGGTTTCATCAGAAAACAAACAAACAAACAAACAAACAAACAAACAAAAAACCAAACAAACCGACTGACCGACCAACCAACCAATGAACTTTTGATGGGGTGAAGACGCATGGTGATTGGTCAAAGGTAGTGGCGATCGTGGCGTTGATGATATGGTCGCGAACCACGGTGATTTGGCTGGTCATGACGATCGTGATGATAACAATGGTGATTATTATAATATGGTACATTCCCACAGACTTTTGCGAAAACTTTTACGGCCCCAAACCTAATCCAACCTTAAAACCTAACCCAGTCAATTGTTTTTCTTCAGATAAAGGTCTAAGACCACGAGGAACATAAAACTATTTGCGGTGCTCAAATTCAGCTTAGAACATGTGATGAAGTCGTAGGATGAGATAAAATAATCCCTCCCTAATAGTTTCAATGTCTTCGTGGGATATATTTTGTTAAGCTCCTTAATGCCCCATTTGGCAAGGAGATGGTCAAGTTTAAGGTACTGACAACGTGGTGATTTGCATGTGAATGATAACCATGACAATGATGTTTTTCATATTAACAACTAAGAATTATTAATACATTTAGCAGAACTAGAAACCCCGGACTTATGCACGATTTATTTTCTCCGTGTTCTGATATCGGCTCTTTGCGCTGTGCTGTCTACTGTATCCGTATGGGTTTTTTGTATTAACATTTTCACTTTAGTATGTCTACAATGACCCATCTAAATTCGAAAAGGCGATGATGGTGATGGTGACGTAGTGGAGTTGTGACATTGATAGAAACAGTTGTGTATAGGGCAATGCGGTAGCAAAACAATATGTACCATATTTTTCTCTCAAGTATAACGTTCCCACGACACAGCACAGTGCGGGCACGAGCATTTTGAAGGCTCAAAGTGTAAGAGGTGCACCTACATGCCACTACGATGGAGATGTTACGCAGTGTAATTATGGTGACGTAGCCAGCATTGTCTGTCGGATCAACTGAAGTCACACGCGAGTGACAATGTGTTTTAAGCGTCCACAATTAACGCGCTGATAGCCGATTAGGGCCGTTAGTCCCGACAGGCAAAATAAACACAGAAGCCAGACTCCCAAGGGTCTGAGGCCGGCGGATTCGGCTGGGCTTTCTCGTTAAAAATGACACGAGTCTAGGGAGGTCTGTAATATGCATTTATACGCTTGATACAAGAGCAGTTCATCAACAGGTTTTACTCAGACTCATTTCGTTGGTTTCATTACCAGACATAATTAGAATAAATCCTTTCCAGCTACAGTGTTTAATTATATACTTTTGTTGATCCTGGCCATCGCAATCATGGTTCTTCTTGTACTGTAGTTTTACTTTAGCAATGTTTCATATGGCCTCTGCTGCCTTCAGTTTTTCTAACAGCGCGCAATGGCCAATTAGCTATCCAGTTTACACATAGATCAGTGTTTGTATGCCATGGTTCATGGTTCTTGTGGAGCGAAAACAACATAATATGATGCGGATTCTGGAGATCAGTTGATGTAGGTGATGAGGATGTTTCCTTGATGAATATATTTCCGTGCCATTGTGCCAGGTTATGTCTGAATACTCAGAAAACATACGCACTCGTGCGTCATGAAACGGATCCAGTGGTCACAAAACAAAGTTATCACGTTGCAGTTTTTGGTGAATTTCTCTCTGGTACATTACCTGTAAAACCGAATGCCCCCCTTGCACCTCTGCACCGGCACGTGCGGAGGTGCAATGGATCACTCAAAACGGATACAATAACGCAAAACGCATTCCGAATATGCCCATTGCATTTCGAGTAGTTCTATTTTGACACATCTCGCATTTTAACCATTACGCGCGCACAACGCAGTACGGACACATGGATTCTCGTGAACATTATACACACCGAGTGCATGAGTTAACTCCAATGGTAAGACAGGAATCACACACTGTATCTCAAGTGCACGACTTAACAGGGAGAGGGTTGACCAATCACACTTTCAATCCTCCAAGTTCATTTACTAACTGTCAACCTCATCAAGATGTAGATTTATCAACATACCCAAGTTGACCTATATGTGCACTTCACCATAGCCTATGCATGATGCGAGCACAATTTTTAACAGTCTAACTACGAATATAGAAACGTATAGAATATGGCAGCCATGTTTTAGGACACACGCGTACTTTAAATACGTGCCGATATTATCATATACATAACCCACAATATTGTGGCATATTGTCGTTGCTATGGCGATGTGGCTATTCGATACGGTGGAGTAGGTTCATCGATTTTCAACTCAAATTGTTATATCTCCGTCTTGGATACCGGTACTGTATTTTGATTGGGCTAGAACGATCACGTGTCCGGTCTATAAACACGACTGGCACACTCCAAACATGATATCACATACATCATCAGCCAGCTAGCTATTGAGATGTATCATTGGTACCCACGCAATGTTCACCTACACTGTTGACGGTAGTAACCATGCAGTGTGCCATGACAATATACACGCACTGTTACACCATGGTGACCTACTTAACAAAACAGCGCCATGGTACACCGCAGAGTTAAACTATCATGGAAGCAGCGAACTAGCGGACGATCAGCTATATCATTGGTACACACGCAATTTTCACCTACACTGTTGACGATAGTAAACTATAGTGGGAGCAGCGGACTAGCAGACGATCAGCTGTTTTGATCGCGTGATTTGTTTTGAGTTAATTTCCACCAAGCAAGGCAAGTTGAACAGGAAAAACTGGGTTTGGCGATATAACAAAACAATTGTTGACTGCTTCGCCTCGGGTGCTATGCGTCCCTCCGGTGTTAAAAACGTCATATCCCACATCACAGCAGTCAACAATTGTTAACTGTTGCTTTGAACACTAAAATAATAAGGCATTAAATGTCGATTCTCCATATACGAACAAACGGAGTTCCTCGGTTCTACCACATAAGTATGATTTAAACAATGTCATCCATTCAATGAACGCTGTAACTACGGTTATGTGGACGTGGATACGACATTTCAACATGTCTGGCTTAAACCAGGATACCTATAACTAAAGCAGGTTAAATTAAACACCGTTAACTAATAAACTAAGTCAATTTATTTCATAGGAAAATATAGCAGAAAACCGAACACATGAAGTTTTATAAGACCGGGGAAACATTATATGTTATGGAAATTACTTACATTAAACGCCCCACAATAAGTCGTCCGACTACCTTCCCAGCGACAATGTGTAGTTATATTCTCATGCAACAAACAGTACTTCTTTACTCGGGTTGTGTTTCCAGTCTGTCTCCATAACTCCTGTAAATGTCATTCTGTACCCCAGATCATAATCTTCACTCATCGAAACAGCCCTCTTGGCGCTTCTTCTTAAAACCGACGGTTTGTACGTGACAGTCACGCATTACGGTGTAATCAGTGAAAGCGCTCGTTTAACGTTTAACCGAGACAGCGGAACGGTACGATTGGTTCAGTTGGTCACGTCACTGCTGAAGGTAAAAAGGCGCGGGAAGCGTACATGAATCACATTCGTTTATGGTTCAGGTCCAATGTACATTAATAAATGAAAAAAATATGAATAACTAAATATCCGTGACTGTTTACCGTCAATGTTGCGAAATGATCAAGTTCTAGATTTCGACGGCGTGGGTATTATCCGTTCGAAAACAGTCTGGGAATAGAGTACCGAAGTGATGACGTCAATGCAATATTTGGAGCCAGAATACTTTTGTTATTTTTGTGTCAAGGTGTTTGGATGAATGGCTGTTAACAAAGGAACAGTCGAAATCTCTATTTCTTTGGAGCCAGTTGTCGCGCCAACGACGTCAGACTTCGGTACTCTATTTGCAGCACTATAGAGGAATTTCACATTAGCCCCTTCTGCGCACTTCCGGGTTGAAAGCGAGAATAGCAGTGGCAAACAAAACAACGCTTTTCAGCACATTCATTCATGCATGAATTAATCAGGCCATATCACCCCTGCCCAGGTTCCAAGGTTCCAGCAATAGCCCCAGATTCCAATGACGCATCGGACGGATTTTCTTTACAGCGTAATCCCTTTGCTGATAACATGCAGTCACAAACTGCTGTGGCTTTATACACGCTTCCCATGAAGTGGAGATTTATAAGCCCGTCGATCAGGGGTAACGATACCATGTGAAGGGCTTTGATCAGCCGGCAAAATAAGGATAATATCGAAGTTTAAATTACATAATATGTTGACCCCGTGAAGGTCATGTGTCCCGTATGCGGGCAAGGTGACAGAATGCGTCACAAAGCGTGTGTTTGATTTTTACTGCATATACCGGTATTAGATTAATAATGGTAAAGGTAGAATTGTAGTGCACGCACACCAACGCGCATAATAGACCACACGTTATTCTTTGACAATACTGCACACAATGCAGAGACATAGAACGAAAAGAGCAAGCAGCAATTCTGTTCCCTCGAAAGATTTTTTTTCTTGACGGCAGGAGGAAATTGGAAAATTATTTGGCCATCGATTTCACGCATTAACAGGCGTTCAGCCATTTCCACAGAGCCTTGACAAGCGATGTGGTCTTGACAGTGCGGCCAGAGCGCGCAATGTATCCGTTTGTAACATCCGCAGGATCAAGGTAAAGTGGCGATCAATCCGGATGTTGTAGGCTATTCTTCTGTTCTTGTATGCAGACTTGAAGGTCCACTTAAATCACATGCAGGATCGCCGGAGCAGAATCAAATTATTAATGTGCTCCTCATGGACTTCAGAACAGAAATAATTTTTTGTTGGGGAGGGAATGCAAAAGCCTATTCAATAAATATATAAAAACTAAAACCTTCAACTGAATATCCAGTTCATCTTGGTTTGACATACATATCATGTCTTACAACAATGCGGGCATGATATAAATATGGTTTTCATTTGTGTTAAACCATTTCAATTTAGTTATGCAAGGGACGCTAGTTCCATTGGGTAATAAAAGGAACTCCTTATTAAAGGTAGTATACACCATTTGCAAACATCAAAAAACAAAATACTACTGAATCATTACGAAATACCGCACTAGACTATAAGTAAATAGCAGTTTCAAGCATCCTGTGAAATCATGGCACCTCGTGTGCTGTCGTTTTCAAGAAAAGTGGAAATCAATATCGTTTTAAAAAAGGGAAAAAAATCCCGGAAAAAAATTAGGGTCGGGCTGTTAAAATAACTGGAAGCAGAACTATTGTTTGGCCTAACTGTACAAAATCAGTCTTCTGGAATCAGTGTTTTGAAGAAAATGTTGATTAGAAGTAGATTTCAAACGTGGAAGCGTTTCCAGGAAATGCTGTGGAAACACCGCTGTCGTGCTTTTGATGACATCACGCTTTGGCTCATGAATATGCATAATATACAAACTAAATGTTGTAATAGGCCGGCCCATAAGCACCGCCCCTTGTTCTATCGAGCAATCACAGCCCAAACGAAAGTCGCACAAAGTTGCACCCGTGGTTGTGATTGGTTAATGTTTGATCAAGGGGCGGTGTACAATGTGCCGGTGCCCGTCTATTATTTCTTATATTTTTTTCCTTTAAACACAGAAGTCACAATGCCCTCTTTGTCAAGGTGGAACAATATTTTACAGGCTTTGATGTGATTTTGAATAGAGTAGGATGTGATTTTGGACGTCCATTTGTAGAAATCACATCGTGATAATCCTGTTCATTTTCAATAGGAAATCACATCCAATGGGTTCACAGTGTTAGTTTATACCTCGTTACACCTTCCGGAATACCATGGGATCGGGCATTTTCTTTCAGTACATCGAGAGGGTTTTATCTTTCATTGGATAAACACATCCTAGATGACGAATGATGATGACTTTGTTTCATACTTTCGTGTATGCAGCTACAGTTAATTAACACTGAATATATATTGAAGCGTCAATGCTTCTGCGTATAAATAACTAAAGAGCTCATGTGGTCGAGCCCATGCGCGCGAGCTCGTACATTTTATGCTCGCACCGAGTGTAATTAAGCGTGAGGGATTAAGTATACATTAATTGTATCGCTAGGCTTCTAACTGTGATTATCTGTTGCACTGTAAAAGAATTATAACCGATTCAATGCGCAAATGGTGACCCAAAACTGGTAATTTAGATGCCTGAGATGAGTTACACTCTGGCTTTTCAAAAACAAAAATATGTTTTGTCTTCTATTTTGTGTTCTTCAGACATGAGAAACCAGCTTATTCTACTTTGGTTGTCTGCAATCCGCCAGAGAAAAAGCTTTTAAACATACCTTTGCGCATGTAATGCACACAAATATACACCCGAATTATTGGCGGCCGGCAAATAATTAAATATTTTTATAGTAATTATTCAATAAGTAAAGTTTTTTTTTTCGTTTAATGCCTCATTCAAAAGTACATAACTTGTGTAATACTAGAAAAATAACTATTAAAAATATATATTTTTCAGGGTGAAAGTCGAAAACAGCACGGACAGTATATCTTTACAAAATTAATTAGGATATTTGTTCCTTTGAATCATTTCAAGTGCTAGAAGTAAACAAAAAAGTATTTTACATTTTAGGATATACATGTACTGCCCTGTTAGCTTTGGCGTTAATGATCATTTATCAAACTGGCTGCTTTCAACTTTCCACGGTTTTGTAAAACGAAAAGGAAAAAATGAACCCAAAAACCCGATTAATTTCTTTTGCAGATGCAATATTGCGTGGACTTTTCTATTACATATCTCCCAAAGGCGCTGTTGTATCTGTAAATATAGCTAAGTGCATCCCATGAAATTGTGCGTGGTCTTTAATAATTGTACCTTTGCCCCGAACACTAAAAGGAGTTTCCAATGCCGGCGACTCCTTAATTACTGTACTGTCTCTTACAAGGCTACTTTACACTCTGAAATGTCCTTCATCCACAGCACGTCGTTCTATTATGGTGTCTTTCTCCATGTTTTAAATAGGGCACTCAGCCAAAGTATATTCGTCATGGAGATTGTGAAGTATTTTCAGATTGTTCACGTAACATGCTCTCAATAACATAAAGATTTTCCATCTGGCAAATATCTCTTTGCCCCTTCATTATTGTTCTTGACACATTATTGTTCCTTATACATACCTAATTGGAACGCATTTTAAATATGTGTTTTGTGTGAAGTGTTATTTTTGCATGGGTAATGATGCAAATGTCGTGTCTAGTTTTTGTCCAACGGCCACATAGTTAACGCATTAGAGTTTGTAATGACGCCGTTATTTTGTTGGGGGGGGGGGGGGGGAAGGTGATAAAAAATGTTTTCTTTTTAATTTAGGCAACATAAACTTTAAAATGTACTGTACGTGCTCTTTTTGAGATTCACCCGAAAAAAAAAAATGTAACTGCTATTTTCTAGCGAAAAAACAGTTATTCGCTTTTTAATGACAAATGGAACAAAAACTATCGACAATAATTCGGGCGTATGGTTGTGTCCAGTAGATGCGTGAAAGCAATCATGAATAGGCTCTAAGCCTTGTTTTGGGAGGATTACAGACGCCCAACATAGCCAAAATTATATCTTTAACTTATTTCAATAAATCTGACCCTTCGTAGCATATTGAGGAATATCTACCAAGTTTGGCTTTTTGAGATTAAAATGCCAAAATAAAGACGAATTAATGGGGCTTTCTAATTATACCAAATGTATGCTTGTACATTATTTCATCCCGAAAATGTGAGCTGAAAGAAATGACACCATACAGTCAACTCACAGAGAACAGATCTGGAGGAAAAAGCGGCTCAACCAGACCACCCCTCCCCCAAAAAAGTCAAAGGGACCACATCTTCCCTCAACTGTACAGTATACTGCTACTGATTGGTTTTCTGCTGCTTACTATACAGATATTTGCTTAGCATGAAAGGTCGTCCTCGGTAAAAGCAGGATTACTAACCAAATATCCATGTGATGTATATACTTCTGACTGCACTGGTATTCAGCTGACTTTTTTCCAACCACAATATCACATGTTTTTTGGCTGGTAACCTGGATATGCAAGGTGTTTTTTTTTGCACTTCAGCAATTTGTTGGTGCTAAGCAGCTCCGATAGATTGGCCCCTGGGTGGAAACCATGCCCTCAGTGCTAAAAATGACCTTAAACTTCCGGAAATCTTTATAACGCATGTAGTAGAATTGTTCGCGCAGTTCACGACACACTTAAGTACGTATATGTACAATATACATTCACAGTCGCTGCAACTCGCTGCAGTACTGATTGAACTATTTAGAATGTTAATGTTAATGTTAATGTTAATTTAATGTTTATGTTAATAAGGGAATAAATATGTGCTGGGCCGGTTTTAAAACCGCCTTGGGGCCTGGGCGCTTGATAAAACCGGCCCAGCACATATCTATTACCATGCATTCATAAAATACCTTTTTGTATATATCAGCAAAAACCTCCGAAAATTATAGATTTCCTATGATTTTGTTCATTTGTTTTACCTTGATTTGTAAAACACCCCTTTAGCTATTGAATGGTTCGTGCTACGCGCGAGTAGTGCTAAACATGTAATTTTGTTTTACCCATGATTTTAAAAATGTTTTTTCGACCAACCGACCTTCCACCAAGGCCAACAAAATATGAGAACCACAGAATTAAAAAGGGACGCCCTTAGCTCCGTCAGCGCACTTCCGGGTTGAAAGCGAAGAAGTCAATGCTAAACAAATGAATTTACAAACCCGGAAGTGCGCAGATCGGTGCTATTTTCGTCAATTTGGAATTCGTCTACAGACCTTTTCACCCACTTCGAGTAATCATCGTATACAAGCGTGCCCCTTACGTGGCACGTCTGTGACTTTAGTTTACCTGAATAGGCTTTAAATTAGCACCACTACACTACTGTGGTTCAATACGGCACGTAAAAACGGTGGTCTCTGTGACGACAGTGATCCTGAATACTTGACTTATATACGGTCACCATTGCATCAAGAAACCATGGCTACCAGGTAAAAATCCATGGTAACAGAACAACAGGGTAAATATTGAATTCACCTGCCAATTACAAAAGATGTTGCGATACATGTTAACAATTTGTGTTCTAACAAATTATGAGTAGGGTTACAAAAATGTGTGAAATCACCTCACTAAAATTGAATTTACCACTTTCTGTAATAATGGCGTCGTCACTCAGTTGACCTGCTGATCTTAAGGCGATATTGAACAGTAAACAGCACGGCACAAAAAGAACCGAAAAGAGAATGTGATTATTCTGCATCTTTGTGTGACGTTTTTAATTTTTTTTTTTATTTGTCTTATTTCACACAAACGATTCATGACATCAGTGCAATTATTATTGTGTTTAGTGGCAATTTATAATCGGCCGACCCGGCTGCGAAATACACACACGGTACCCTCACGCCCGCATGTGGACTACAATATTGTTTGGAAACACGTGTAATGTAGAACTGTCAATGGATTGTGCCTAACAGCAGTGATTTTACCGTAAATGTGTCGATACATGCAACCTACACATTTCCGCTTATACTCGTTGAGATAAAGTAAATTTGACACGTAATAGCATGGATGTTTCACTTTTCTGCCAAAAACAACACCAGTGGACTGCCATGCATTACATTTTTTTTTTTCATTTTTTTTTTTGCTACTGGGACTATATTTACTTACCGACGTCGTATCTGGACCATGGGTGAACGATGAGTAGGCCTTACAGTTCATCTAATGTAGCCTAATTGTTTCAGTATCATTTTTCACATGTAACGCAGCGCGAGTCAAAAATACTCGAACCCATATTTTTCTCGTACTTTCTAACGGTGTTTTGCGTGAGTCATTTTATTAGTGGATAGAATTAAATCATTTTTTTGTTAGCTGGTTAGGTTGTTATTATATTGTGGTACAACTGCGTTTTCCTTGTAGCGTCATGATGGATTAGATTGAGTCTATTTTACTATAGGTCTCCTTGTATTGGCGCAATCCAAGCACCGATTTGTTTTCACATTATTTTTTTCTGTGCCTCCGGGCATTCTACTTTATCAGTTTATTTGCCAGTGTGCGACCTTGTATTTTGCCAGAACAATAATGTATCCCTGTCTGAGGTATTCCGTAATAAGTATGGTTTGTAAAGGCAATTATAATTCTTCTTTTATATTGAATTTCATTGTTTTGCTAAAGAAAATATGACAAATAAACTCAAGCAAACCCATCCATGACGAACAGCCTTTTTAACGTGTTACAGTGATTCGAGCGACATTATTTTGATAAGGTAATCCGTTTCTTTTCTGTGGCAAGGGGTTGATGCTACAGGAGATCAACTTTGTAGAAAACGTTTATTTATTTATATATTATTATTCATTTTTTTACCAATATATTTAATTGGTTTTAATCGATAGTATAGGTTTTCATTTCCTAGTTTATCTGTTAGCTGTGTCCTGTTAGCTGTGCTACGAGAAGTTTGACTGTCATGGATCTCCGCCTCCTATCCTGTGCCGTCCTGACACATCTATCATACCTCAGACTACGCCATTCCTTGATGTCTCCTGCCCAGGCATCTCTTGGTCGCCCCACCCCTCTCTTTCCTTCCATTCAAGGAGAGGCCATTGAAATCCCTCTTTCCTTACCAAGTGCCCCAAAGAATTGCATTTTGCTTCTCTTCACCACATTGAGTAATTTCCTTTCTGCTCCTGCCATGCTTAAAGCTAAGCACTTCTACATTTGTGATTTTGTCTTTCCATGACTCTCAACATTCTCCTGAACGTCCACATTTCGAAAGCTGCCATTTTGTTTAACATTGGTGTGCTTAGGATCCATGTTTCTGACCCATACAAGAGAGTTGACCAAACATAATAGCCTAGCACTAGTGATAATCTTGTCCTCGTGTTTAAGCTAAGGCTTCGACTAAACAACTTTGACAAACTCTCAAAAGCGCCTCTTGCTATTATTCATGTTCTTCTCCTTATTTCTTTCTCGCATTTCTAGTTTATATTGCTTTAAATGATTTGATCTTTTATTTCTAGTTAAAGTTTTCTCTTTGTTTTAATAATATTTCGTGTTTATATTTTTATTGCTTTTACCTACAGGGCCATTTTGATAAACAGTTTTACTGAATAATGTTACCCTGTATAAGTATGTTTTAAATAAATAAATAGACAAATAAATATAATAAGTCCACTCTTGATAAAAAAGCTAGGTTCACATCGAACATTTTAAGTCCATGATTAATTTACAGCCAAGCGCGTACATTTCCAAACTAATATGACGCAAGTCACAACTTTAACAAGTCATGCCATGGCTTAAATATCAGTCTTCTGGCAGTCTCTTGTCGCAATCTCCTTTAATGGAACAAAGTTTTCCTCAGACGTACTTATGGCTATCGGGAAATATATTGGCGAAAGCCCCGATATTAAAACCCTCCTATACTTATAACTATCACAGCAGCTATCAAAAACTCTAAACACCAACTCTCACAGTGTGTGTGTGTGTGTTTCAATCTGTCATTTGATAGGTTTTGATCTGTACAACAACTGGGTCGATTTTGGCCAGGTTTTAATGGACTCCGTCAACGACAAATAACATGAGTGAGACCCTTTTCCTACGTCGCCACGGTATGGTGGAGATTCTAGACCCGGAGATTGTTTCCCGCCCACGTGTTGGGACCAGTAGCTATAGAACGGATATTACGTGTTTAGTTCGCCCTCGTGTGCGCATGCGCTGTGATAATTCCACATTTTCGAAGATCTGGATGCTGTTTTTATTCGTGTGAAATAGGTTTGACCCATGAAAATAATATTTTGCTGAATGTGCGTGTGTCTTGGAATGTTTTGAGAACAGCAAATGCATTTGTGGTATATTTGTAGGTCTGAAAATTGGGATAATTTAATTTCTCTAGAAAGTGATGTTTAAGATGTATCCTATGTTTGGATCTGGACCCAGAACACCTTAAGGGTGGGGCTGGCAACTCTTATAGAGTGGTTTTTAGTCTAGTAGGCCTACGGTATTAGACGACTTCCATAAAAAGAATATTAATACCAAAACCCTAATTAGCACAAACCTTGCAGAATTCGGCCTGGTTTATGCTTATTAGTACTGGTTCCCATCATTGAAGTCAGAATGATAATGGAGGGGCTGGGAACCAGTCTATAAAGATTCGAACCTACGTCACGCAATATGGCTACTAAATCGCTTCATGTCGTTACACTAATTAATTTCATTAATAATCCGGCCAATAGTTTCCACGTTCGCCTTTGGGGGAAATGCAAACGGTTTTCTGAAACCGATTTGGCCAACTGGGTTTTGACAGGGCAACCATGCATGGGGCGATCTCTTGTCCCATATTCCCAGACTGATTAGATTATGACCAAAACTCAACTGCCTTCCCGGTCGAGCGGTCGTGAGACAAATTTCACCCCCATCATGTTGGATTAATTGGATGTGACAAACTAAGCGACAGGGCCGGGAAGGTGCAATAAATTACACGTTCACTTATAGTTAATCAGTAACGCCAAAGTGGAAACATTCTTTAAAATATATATATTAAAACGCGCTTCTATAGGCCTACCCCTTGGATTAGATGAAAGTTCAGGAGGGTTATTAATTTCGGGGTTTTGTAATGTTTGCTCCGAGTTCCTTTCGTCCGGCTGTTTGCCAGTAAGATGGATTGGTTACTGTTTTCACGAATACTGTGCTTCTGTTTCAGACTCAATATCTTCTAAAAGGGTCAGGGAAAGAGCGACGATCAATTTGGCTCCAGTAAGGAGGAAACTGAGATACCGTACAAGACGCCTGCCGGTGCATCTAACGGGCGGATATGGCCAGCTTATAACGGTGCCGCTCTATTTCAACCAAGGAGAGTATGAGTTTGGTCCGGGCGGGGTGATGGCGGTGTCTGCGGGAAGGGAACCCACGGTGTTGGCAAGCATGAGCGAGAGCGACAACGGGCCTTTGGTTTCCTCGACAAACTCATCCTCGTCCTACAGCTATGACTACTACGACACGGACATTGACTGGACGGTCATGGGGCCAGCCACCGCCACCTACTGCCTCGTATTCCTGGTAGGACTGACTGGGAATGCCATGGTCATCTTCGCCGTGCATCGGTGCAAGCGGCTTCACACGGCTACCAGCTTGCTCCTTGTCAACCTGGCCGTGGCGGATCTGCTTCTAATTCTGCTGCTCCTTCCTATTAAGTTAACGGTAGAGGTCGTTAACCACTGGCCGCTGGGAGAGGCTATTTGTCGCATCACCCCCTACTTCAGCGTCGTGTCCCCAACCTGCTCAGTATACACTATGACGGCCATCGCACTCGAAAGGTAAGGGTTCACCCTTTATGTTATAGGCCTATGCCCAGTTGGTAGAGCGCCAGTATACGGCAATCCGTGTTACAGGTTTAAATCCCACTTCTGTAATTTCACTGCTTACTCTGAAAATGGATTGCAATTGCCTGCAGTAATTTTTGATACTGATATTGTTGTAATTGTTGTTATTGTGAAATTGACCTATCGCCGTTTGGGATAGACAACCCTATAAAATCTATATTTATAATGCTGTATTGTTTTTGTCTCCGATTTAACACGTTCCTCGTCGAATCATGACTTAAGGCCGGTTAATACCTCACGCAAATGCGAAAGCGAAGCGAATTTTGTGATGTCAACAATGGTTGTTTCAGTGTGACGTTTGCCGTTACCCAGGCGAATTCGCTTCGCCCTCAAATTGAAGTATGAACTGGCCTTAATCTGATTGTACAGTATTTCGTTTGCGCGATTTTACCGCGATATGTCAGTTGCACTCGTATTAACACTTGCTATTGCAATTAATGACTGATTTTTCTGGGATGATTTTTCTTAGAGTGAAATTTCTTGATGTTTCGATTTAGGATAAAGGGCCGGTCACACTGGACACGATAACGACGACGATAACGAAAACGGTGAGAATAAACGCCACTGATTGGTGGAATTGTCACGCGTGTATACGCGCGCGTTCCACCCACCAACAGAGAGCGTTTATTCGCATCGTTTTCGTTTCCGTCATCGTTATCGTGGCCAGTGTGACCGGCCCTTTAGTCTAACTTCGATACTGTATTTAAAAAAAATCAGCTGTATGTTTTAAAATTATATGTATATAAGTAGTGTTAACATCTGGATCCACACCATAGATATGGAATAAAGACTAGATCGGCAGCACGTACATATACGCGCCCATTGTTGATAACTGGGCGCCATTTTGGTAGTCTCTCATGGACGCGCAAACAACTAACGTAAAGTAATACTGCTAAATGTATCTTTCCTCCAGCACGTGACGTAGCTCTACGCGAATGGAGCTAGAATATGTAGAGTAGGCCTATGCGCTTTTGTGTATCTTTTCTCTAGCATGTGACCCCCCGGCCTCATACATGACCGCGCGCTTAGCCTGCAGGATCTAGTCTTTTTATTCCATATCTATAGGTCCAGACGCGTGGGGGTCAAGGTGTGAAGCTACACGAGCGCGTACTCCGTTTGTTTGCCCTCTGGCGCAGCACAGCCCGCTGGTGCCATTTGTCTAAAAGTCGTCGCTGCGGGCAGCAAACAATTTGACGTCATAGGACGAACTCCCCTTTTGTGTCTAGCACTGGGCATGCACAAAAGGGGAGTTCGTCCCATGACGTAGATTTGTTTGCTGCCCGCAGTGATGACTTGTAGACAAATGGCACCAGCGGGCTGTGCTGCGATAGAGGGGACTTGATAAAAATAGCTCTCAAAAGTCACTTTTTGGGTATTTTATGGCAGATTTTACAATACGCGATCTACATAAAAAAATAAACAATAACGCAATCAACAGCAATCAACATCATCTTTAATCGTTCGTTTGTTCGTTCGTGTCAAAACTACAGCGGCAGCTTCGACATCAGCCAAGCAGTAGTATCACTGTCTAGCTCTTTCAGGCCACTCACTCCATTGAAGGGTTTGTAAAGAGGACAGTCATCAATCAAGTGTTCAACCGTTTGGTTCACTATGCATTCACATTGATCCGTGGTCGAAGCTCCAGTCTTTTTTAGGTAGTGCTGGGTCTTGGCTGTTAATATAAAGATTGGAAAGTTTCGGACACATTCGGAAACGGCAGGAATTCGGGAAGGAAACCGTTTCGGTCACGTGACTCGGTCACGTGGCTACCGGACCAGTCAGAGTAGTCAGATTCGTATGGCCTGAGGGTCGCCGTTCTTCAGAGGGAGAGAGACACACGGGTTCTCTCTGGGTGCACTACACTAATTCATGTCCGAATTTATGCGCCAGCTCATCAACATAAAATGTATACAACTTTTTTTGAAAAAGGAGAGTTTGTGCCTCCAAAAATTGTGGGATTGTGTAAACATAGCCCAGCATCAACTCCCTGGTTTCTGGGCTTCCGTCTGTGTGCAGACTTGATAAAATTACTGTTGAAAAATGGGTCCTATTTGCCCGAGAAAGTGGAGGGATGCCATGTTAAAAATGGCTGTTGATCGGCTTGGGAAATAGGACTTTTTTGGAGGTGGGTTTCTTTTGTGTCAATAATTAATAATGTAATTGGTTAACCCCCCAAAAATAGAAAGGAAAAGGAAAGATAAAAGATCAGACAATAAGTGACATTTGTTTTTGTAGACCCCAGTGATGCTGGGGTACAGGTTATTTGACCCTGAACTTTGTTGATTTTACACTGTTGTCAATGGGAGCTTGAATTAGTGTGGTGCACCCCTCTGACCGATCGTGACCCTCCATCTCGCTCGGCGCACGTGCCAACGCAATCCTTCTATGTGTGCGTGAATGGACGTCTCATTAGCTGTAACTTTCCCGCCGTATAATATCGGCTGGAAAGCTTGTATACGTCTACGGTATTGCGTTCTGGGACGAACAATGATGAAGGATTTATGGAACAACTGCGGAATAATGATTTCTGAGACCGAGACCGAGCGGCCTAATTTGACGAGGTGGCTAGCCCATAAATGCATAAGTAAAAGTGACACTGTTGTGCCTTACATTAAATGCTACAGCCAGCAAGATGTGGGACCCTATACGCACTCCAGACTATTGTTACCTAACACATCCCCTGGATATCTGTAAGGAATTCCTGAGATTCTGGGAACTAAATGACCAACACAAGGGGGCGGGGGGGGGGGGGGGGGGTTCCCTCCGTCTCATATCTTCCTTCAATTGTTAAATGCGACTGAAACACTTGTCACTATGACCACCTTTTGTTATAGATTCAAAAGCAGAAATGCTTCTGTTCTTTGTAGTTTCTTGTGGAATAAGAGCAGGTGTTTATTGTCTGCTCAGCACTCAGTATTGCCATATATATACGGTAAAGGATTATACTATAGTTTTCGTCGCATCCTTGTCTTGAATGTCAAGTAGGTGCATTGCTTGCCTAATTGTATATATATATATAACCATAACACCCTGGCTGGACAAATATCCACCAACCGCATTGTTTAAATGTTACCAATATAATTGCCTGCATAGCAACTAATACTTATTAGTTGTAACTTATACTTTATGAATTAAGGGTTTTGTCGACCCAGACGATATTATGGTATAGTTTATTTTTAACATTTCATTAACTAGGGTGTGCCCAAGCCGTATAAAACTGGTTGCCATTGGAGCCCTGCATGCATTTTTAATTGTAAATGAATATTTACACTCATACACACACATACGAAATATGGATTGGTCAAGAAAGTAATCAATATCAGATTGGTTGCCTTAACCCATATCTTGGTTGTTTTGACAAGTAACTTGGCTTGACACATACCGACCAACAACATTGGGTGAATTTTACCAATATAACTTGCCAATTGAAACCATTTTTGTTAAAGAATGCAGCAAGTAGCACAATTATTCCTGTGTCAAGCTGATATTTTTTGTACGTCGTCAAAATGCACGAACATTAACGTTTTGGAACACTATGAATATCATTACACGAGAAGCCAAACATTATTCAAGAGTGAGTCCACGCAGAATAACGGAGCTATAAATTATTGAATTTGCAGGAACAGACCCGTGAAGACAGTTATGGTGAAGATCAATTAATTAAACACGCAAACAAATGAGGGTAATTTCCACTAGACAAACAGACATTGATAACACTGCAAATGATGTTTGGGAAGAGGCCTCGGAATCCGATTATTAGCCGTAGTTTACGCGCTGTGTACGACAACAGCTGGCTCTGTCAAAGATTGACATACATAAACGCTACATCGTTTCTCTCTCATCGCCGGAAAAAATTGAAACAATTCGATGTGCTATAGTGTTATTCAAAACACTGAATAGAAAGTATGAAACTTATTTTGTGGTGTTGAAAAAGTGTTCTTTTATATATATATTTCATCAGCGTTTACGGCGCGTTTCAAGGTATGATAGAGCATTGGTGGAGCTTGGAAAAAAGTTTATTATGTGCCGATTTCGATTGTTGAAATAGAAGTAAGCCGTTGCACTCATTGTCTGCAGTCAACGAACTGAGAACCTTAAAATTACGAGTGCGGCTGGATTCTACGAAATTATTAAGACATAGGGCCTAGGCAGCTCTTCATTTTGATGTATCCCTCAGTTTGACATTTTGATGAATATGGACAAAATGCGGGTGAAAACGTTGACAGTTTCAAGTTATTTCCAGTGTTTTTTGGGGGCGGGGGTGGGTGAGTTTGTATATGCCGGCAATCGTGGACCTAGGACAAAAGAATTCGAGCGTAGACAAAGGGGTCCACGTTTGACCTAACGTCCACGATTGAAAATCGTGTACAAAACCAATGGGAGGCCTTCCGAAAAAGTTAGAGTATAAACAAAAGAGGAACAATAGGAGGTCCACGATTGCACCCGTTTACATGACTGGGTGAGTTGGTCTACCTAGCCTGGGTTTACAGATCGGAAAAATAGGACAATTTATCTGGCATCTGTTGAAGATTTATCCTCTAATTAGATCTGGGGCCAGATGGTGGGTTGGCAACCTATAAGATGTACCGGTACCCAACCCTATTCGTCCATAAAAAGTGTTCAGATAAAGAGAGCCGGAAACTCAAAAGTAGATTTTGGTGACTTCGGACTTCATACGCTTAATATGCTGAATGTGGTTACACAATGTACAAAGACCATCAATGGTTAAAATACCATTTTTGTTAATCCTGTGTGAGTCCATGCACGCGCGCTATTTTTGTTGATTATGAGAAGACTCCTCTTGTCAATCTAAACTCGCTACCCGGTACTAACTGAAGATTATCAGGACTTATAATTTCAGAAAAATATGTCCGTCTCAATTTCCGTCTGGGGATTTGTCGTGGAATTTTGTTTCAGTGGATTTGGAAAGTGACGATTTTCTCATATTACTGACAACACCAAACTTGTTAAATAAACAAGATGGGTCTGGGCATGGTTTCTTATTATTTGCTTGGACGAAAAGCACTATCAGTTCAACGCCGTTGGGTATCCCAGCCTGGGACATGAAATTGGAACCATGCCCGGGTTATGGTGGCTTTTGTTGACTGCGAGAAACGATCGCGTAAAAATTTGAAATCCGCTAAGCATAACGGTGACTGAATTACACCTTACAACTGAGCTTGTTCTTGCTAGCTAGATTTTGTGCTGCTAATCCCTACGTTACGAATGTCTATCAACTAAGGAGAATCAGTATGTTTATCGTCTTCTGAGACATGAATCTCCTTCCGATGTTGTGTCTGACTGGCGGGGTGGGGACGAGTGATGGGAACGCTCTTCGCATTGAGGACTGTGGACAGGGGATTCGAAATGTCTTCGAGCCTGGAATTTAAGTAGGAGCTGAACGAGTCTAGAAGATGCCGATGTATTATTTACGCTGGCGCCTTGGAGCAAACTCAATCAAGGAACACTGGTTAACCAATGGCTAATTAATGACGTATCGTCCACCTGCCCAATGACATCCAAGTGCAAACGATTGCTAGTCGAACTCTTTGTGTGACTGGTCTCCTCTTCACTTTCCACCGTTTCGTACGACAAGTGTTGCTATCAACAACCAGCGCGACCACGCCCTGTAGATTGGTTCCGGATACGGTCGACTAGACGGGCTGGATCCAGCGTTCGGGCAAAGTTAGTCCAATAGTTGTAAGCTCACGTACCACGTGTTGACATCACGTACCTATAATCCTGGCGCTGTAAAGCGGTGTGGCATTTGGCGAAGCTGTAGCCCAGATAGAGTAGAACATGACTTGAGGCTTTTCGCATGGTGAGAGATATAATCTAAGGCGGTTTGCGGTAACACAGACTAAAATTGAAATAATGGAGGATAGAGAGCGACCACTGTTGGAGACGGAGCTGAAGCCGGGGGCTTGGAAAACGGCCATTGTTTTGATTATAGCAAGATGGCCGCGCGTTGGCTTCAATTCATGCATAGGCAATCACTGCTGTGCTGCCAATCCAGTGTATAGAGATCAGTGAGAGCGACCTATATCGCCGTACACGAGCAAACTGGGTTTCTGAAATATTGTGCAGTTAGTTACAATTGGAGAAGGAAGGCACACAAATCTGTGGGGAAAAATGTGCTGCACAAAACTTCATAGAGTTGTCTAAAAGGGCGTGGCTCGCCAACGAAAGGTCAAATGTGGGAAGGTTCACTTGTAATCCCTGGGCCGTGGATCACAGTATTTTCAGAGAGTTAAGGAAAACCTCCGGAGGTAGTTTTTAAAGATCAATTCTGCTCGTATGAATGGATGTTTTTATATGATGCTATACCAAGCTATTTAAAAAATAGGCACATTTTAATAGAGCTGCATGCTTTCAAGAAAATCTCTTATAAAGAGCTTGGCAGAATTAAAGTTACGGGTGCATATATGAATTTTACAATATGAATACATAGAGAACAACGTTGTTTTCATGCGACTATACATTTCCACGTCCAAGGTCTCGGGAAATTGCGAAATCTTCGGTTTTTGTTAATGCAAATTGTCACAATGCGCCAACCAGATGTCATCATAGGCGCAGCAGGGGTATCTCCTGCGAGAGTGTTCAATGTTTATAGTTGATTTTTATATTATATAGTTCGTTAACCAACGTTTCTTAAAAACCTTGGTTTAGTCCTGCTTATTATGCTCTTTTGACAAAGATTCCTTCTAATATAGCGCTCTTTGCATGAGTAAACTAGACATTTTAGGGGTTTATCTTGCAGTCTGTCATAGGATACGGACTCGGGTCCGGTCCCTAGCTCAAAAGATGAGCTTTCCAGTCGATTTCCAAACAAGGAAAATTAATATTTCTGTCCCCAAGGCACGGGGTCACTTCAGCGTCGCACATTGTGCGCTTTTTTTTAACCATCTGCGGGTTATCCATCATTTCGTTAAGAGACCGTGAACAGGTCCCCTGGTGGTCCGGATCACTGCGTATGACGTCTAGCGTCGCTGGCTCCGGTGACTCGTGTCTGGTGCCTACGTGACACTCCCCCATCGTTCTTTCGGATGTGACAGAAAGCAAAATAGAGGAACGCGTTACCTTGGAAGAAGTAAACGCCTAAATTGCTATGGTTTGAAAGATTATTAAAAATCCCCCTTTAATTGACGGAAAATGATGCATGCGTATACTTTGCACAAATTCAAGCCAAATACCAAAAACTTTTATTGACAGGTATTAATCAGTCTCTGAAGCAACATTCATAAAAATCTGTATGAAGCTAACCACTCGAAAGTGGTATTTTATCAAGGGAATTTAATTTTCAGTTATAACCCATGGCTTTTGAGATCGTCAAACAACAGTCTTAATGCAGCTGTGTCTATAGCTTTACCACACAAAGAAAACCCTCTGTAAAAGTAATAGTTGTGTCGAAAACGCAGTGTAAAAACTAGATATGTCTTGTAACCAATATGCTGAAATGATTTCGGACCTCCTGCTTACTAGAAGATGGAATGTTTCCGTCGAGGATGATGTAAATTAAAACAGAGATGTTTTTCCTTTTGCCCTGTCCCGACGTAATAATTATATGAAGCACTGTATACTCAGTGCTTTCCGAGAGCCTGTGTGAAAACATTCACAGGCTTAACCCAGGCGGGATTCGAACCCACGACTTCCTGCTTATACTGGTGCAGACGTCTTAACCACTCGACCACCGAGCTTGCCAGGGTCGGCTTCTTCTGACTGATTACGCGGTACCCCCTGCTGCATTGGATTAGAATCGGCCAGCCGACCCTGTCAAGTAAGGTATTGATAATAATTCAGTAGTTTTTTTTTTTTTATGTTTGCCAATATTTTGTATTACCTTTAAAGGAACATGCTGCAAATATCCCATTTTAAACATTCACATCTTACAACGCTCGAAAGCATCTCAGGCGCGTTAGCGTCACGTGGATCGTGCAATATGCATGATGTACGGACACGGTGTGTAAAATATAAACTTGCTCAGCGTTGTAGTTGAAAACCACAAGAGCCATGATTTCTTTGCCAAACGAACCACGTGACTGTACATGTTTCAAGTTGAAGTTTGGCTGGAGTTTCTTTTTTAACCAAGCCAGAGATTGGTCACAAATGGGTATTAGTTTCGCACGTTATTGCCGTCTATGTCATATCCTTGACTGCATCTGTGATTACCAGCGACGGCCGGTCTCCTGAGACCGCAGTGATCAAAAAGATTTAATTCACATTCTCGGTGATTGTGTCAGATCGATGAGTCTAATTTCTATATCCTGAGTCTCCCGATTATAGGGAGCCCTGGACGTGCAGCAGCAGGTGGTTTTGTAATTGGGACGTGCTGGAAATGCAATAAAAGAGGTGATGACCGAAAATTGCAGAACGACGCCAATTTCCAGCTCCCTGGTAAAATAGACCTCTCGCGACATCACGATCATTATAATCATTGTCTTTTTATGTGAACGTCTTGGAATCTTCAGTCTCTCTTTGACCTACAAATCGAAAGTTAAAGTCAATCTGTTATTATTTAAATGCTGGGCATCAATGAGCAATATAACAAACAAAATGTTGAAAATTGAAATTCCTCCTTTTTCTTCACAAGAATATTATTGGTGTAGTTTATCAACTCAGTCCAGTCAGAAAACAAAATAATTTCATAAAATGCAGCATAGCATGCGCTGTAGCCCACACACGGCGTGTGGAAGCATGTGTGTATACTTTCACTAAATCTTAGATTTTGTGGCCGAGTCCGATGTAACGTGCTTAGTGTGTTCCCGTGACCATTTGAACGCGTATAATGTCAGTCACTTTGTTAAACGTCTTTTAGGACACAAAGATGTCTGCCCCTTCCCGACGTACGGTACCCGTAGTGTATATAAGCATTGTATGCTCAGTGCTTTCCGAGAGTCTGTGCCGGACAATGTTTTTACAGGCTTACTGTGGCGGGACTCGAACCCACGACCTCCTGTTTACTAGTGCAGACGTCTTAACCAGTCGACCACCGTGCTAGTACCAGGTCCTATTCCAGGGTAATAAACTCCCCAGCATAATACATTCTAAACAAAAGAGTAATTCAAATTTCCATTTTCCTTTTTTATATATATGGCACATTGTAGTAACATCTCAATTGAAAAATTGAAGCGAAAAATCGCTTACCTTAAATAATAGTCTCAAGCATCCTGTGAAATCATGGGACCCGGTGTGCTGTCATTTTCAAGAAATTAAGTGGAATTTTTGTATCAATTTCCAGCGATGGTCGACTGACGTTTTTTCAAATACTGACCCCAATTTACCAACATTTTGTTTGGCAATTGGTAATACATCTGTGAATGGGTGCACGCCAGCTAGTCTAGTTCCCCGACCTGATGCCCCTGACGTCTATAAATTGCTCCGTTTTGTCTGAAGTAGGGTCAGGGAACCAGACCACAAGAACAGCATTTTGTTCTCTTTGTTTTCCGCAGCATCTATGTTCACAAAACATTAAACAGGTCAGTGTTATTGTATTTGCTATAAAACACAAACTCCCAAATCCGTTCATTTCTGAAAATTACAGCAAAAGCAAATGTTGTACACTAAGAATAAGGATAAACTAAGGGCCAAAGATGCTATATAAAGTAGTATTTGTTGTCGAGATCTGGACAATTTAAATCCTTACATGTTTGCTTAAACTCCCCCTGGACATTTAGCGCCTCGAAATTTAAATTGATAAAAGTGAATCCGATACAAGACTCTGGCTGGACATTTTTCTTCCACTGGAATAAAAAAAAAAGGAAGTTTCAGCTCCTCTTGCTCTGTTGGCGTTGACCCGACTCCAAAAAGAAAATTTCCTTTTCTTTATTGTGGAAGCACATCGTTTTTTTTTCTTCATCTTGTTCACCTTTAAAAAGACTAGATATCAAGAAAGATGTGCCCAGCCTCGCCCCTCTCAGATTTGCCACGCACCGCGTCCTGCTTACACAAGTCCGTTAAATCCGGCTTGATAGTACAAATTGCGGAAGTTTCCTGACCTTTCTCCTTAATATGCCAAGATTGCCCCCCAACTCGCAAGGATACAGGAGATAGCGTGACCGATATGGGAACTCTAAATTGTCCAGAGAATATCTGAATACAAACCTCGTATAGTAAAAGACGATGGGATCTTATCTGGTCGAGGAAAATAATCCTCGGTAAATCTATATGGAAATGCCATGAAAGCAGTGTCGAAAAACAAGAGATTTGTAAGGTATTTTGCGAGCGACACATAACGGACACGCGGCTTAGTGTGGATTTGGGGGATTATAATCACTCCTATTGATCGCTTGGTTTTGTGTTGCAGTTCCCTTTTTTCTCAAAATGTTATTTGGTTAATTATTATTTCCCGTTTTCTTGATATCCTAATCCCAAAAACGTCCACGAACTATATATAGATATATCTTTGCTGTATAATCGCTCAGATGAAATAACCTTTCCGAAAACAACATTGCGAAAAGAGCATTAGGCCTACAGAAAGATTAATATGTAAAATAAGACTCTTGCCTTATCGCAGCTATCGTTTTTTCTTCCATTTTTTGGGGGTTATTCCTTCCTGTTGTTTGCTTTACGGCTCTATCCTTCAACGTTCACGAACCGTGCAGAATACAAATCAGTTGTTTGCGTTTATGCATAACCTTTACAGCGCACTTGAAAGGAGCCTTTGCGAATCAAAACAGCAGGGCAGAAAAATGCGTACAATATGTTTTAGATAACGTCACATGTAAAATTCAAAAATCTGGTTCTGCGTTTCAAGTTGAAATACTTTTATCCTAAGATGTCGACACTCAGCTTGTGGGCTGCGTAAAATCTGTCGGGATGCCCGGGAGAATTTACGTTTGGTTCAATTACAGGTCAAAGAAATACCAACCGCGGGGGCTTTCTGTATAAGAAATTAATAACCAAAATTGTTGTTATTGCATTTAATTTGGTTGACTTCCTTGATCAAAACAAGTTATTGTAATCATTTTGGTTTATCACGAATTTCTTATTCGAAACGCTCCTGTTTTTGTGTTTGGGGTGTTCTGTACCTTGATTACTTCATTTGATTTTGATTTTTTGATTTTTTGATTTCTCAATGTTATGTAGTTTTTTTTTTATCCTGTCCAGTATTATGGAGGTTTGATTTGTTTAAATTTTATTTTATCAGGAAAAAAGAAACATCAGAAATTGGCCATACTGCATATGCATCCAAGACACTAAAAAAGAAATAGCATGCTTGAAATTCTGGAGGAAACCCACAGAATCAGGAACTTCAAGGAATCGAAAATTCATCCCACCTGTCGGCGAGGAAAGTACCATTAGGCCAACCTGACTTCCCTTTGATGTTAAATCTATTTTGACATTGTTCAAATTATTATAAAAAAGCCATACTCGTCCACTACATTCAAGGTGGGACACTTGGGGCCTGTTTGTTTCACACGGATCGGGAGGTGATCCAGAGCCGAACGAAAACAAACAGGATCGCGAATCCCTCTCGCTATATGTTGCATGCTGGGTGAATTTGTATTACGACAATGTCGTCTGCTTCAGATTCTGTAGGGCTATTTTTATGATAAACTATCTTAGTATTTCCAGAAAAGTAAATAAATCGTACATAGCTTTAATAACAGAAATACACTGTAAAAGAATTATGAGTAAATACTGTCACAATAGCTCGTTAAATGCTTCAAATATACGAAAAAATACCGTCACTTTTCTCTGTCCGTCTCGCACGTCGCCATCTTGGATCTTGCGAACCCACCTCGCGAGCAGGATCACTAAAAACGTGATCCGGAGCAGCTTTCGACGCTCCGGATCACTGATCGCGCTCCGGATCTGCGTGAAACAAACACGCCCATAGTATACCATTTTGAGTCATGTCCGTTTCCATTTTCATTAACGTTTGTCACGAGATGCCTCCTATCATGGACAAGCAGAAAGATTACCACGTCGTAGTAAAGTAGAACTTCGCTATAACGAACACCGCTATAACGAACATTTGTCTATAACGGACATCATCTTTGGCTCTCCTGTTCTTATTATTCAATACATACCATTATTCACTATAACGAATGGCCACTATAGTGAACATTTTTTGTGTGTGGATCCCATGTTTGTTCTAATGGCGTTCTACTGTATGATTTCTCATACCAAATGTTCGTTAGACATAGGATTATTTTTATACTTTCCCATTAGGGACCTCGGGGAAACCGTTGTTGTTTGATTATGAGCTTGAAAAATATAGTCTTTGTGTTTTGTCACAAAAACATGCAAAATTAGACACAATCCTAACTTGTATGTACTGAAATGCATTCCACGTACAGCGCGCCGTTCCGTCCCCACCTGGCCGCACCTGGCAACTGCTAAAAGAAACTTTGGGTTACAATTTTATAATTATTGTTTTTCAATAATTGTTTTAAATTTATAATTTGTAAATAAAATGTATAACTAAAACCGGAATTCCTTTTGTAGTACACATTTAGAAATATGCTATTCTTAAAGGAACCGTCATTTTACCGGTTGCCATGAGGGTACAATGAGCACTTAAATCAAATATACAAAAGTCATATGGAATGCGCACGTGAATTGACGTAATTACAAAGCACTCACCGTCGGCCTTGCTGGGAAGATAATGAACTTCTTCTGATAGTTTCCCGCGTAGATCGAGCCCGTCTAGACTGCGGCAGCGATGGTCATTAACTGTGATTTATCCTCTCGGGCGGCGCTGGGCTTACCGACATTTGAAGGAACGGTTATTGGTTTTTTTCGCAGATTACTTTGCAGAATTGTTTTGTGCGGCACTGCACCGGCAAGCGACCCGGAAACGGCCGCTACGAGCCCCGGTGATGTGCGCTACGAAATGGCTCACTGTTCGGACTTTTGTGTCATGGTTTATGAGCAACTTGTACGATCCAGCTTGTAATACCGGAAGCCTCTCCCACTGGAGGAAAACAGGAGTTGAGACTTTACACGGCAGTTCATCCACTCACCCAGGTTCAAGTTTCATTAAAATCGATTGTTTTTTTCACCCTCCGCAAATAATGCTATGTATTTTAAGTAGTGCAGATACAGCCAATAAAATGACCAGCATGAGACCATTTATTATGAGAGCCGTTTGATCGCGCGCAGTCTGCCGGCGGTTGTGTAATGATGAGCCACTAGAGGGCGTGCTTTTCCTGTGTCACGGCAATGTTGTAATCGGTGATACATGACTGTATGGCTCTTGTAGCATGCAGTACGGGTAGCCCACTTCAGGATAAACGCACAATTTACCGAAAATAAGGCACAAAACAGCAGCACAAGTAAACGTGGAGTCAGAGCTGTGAACTACAAAATATGCTTTTCCCCTTGACAGAATTGTTTTTCCAATAAATTTTTCTGGTATCCTTCACGATAAAGGGTCGGTGAAATTTATGAAAAACAAAAGAAATGTAACTCAAACTGTGAGGGTAAACATTTTTTTCTTTTCTCTCTCTCTCCACGTTTAAGGATGCGTAAAGTTTTTATTTTTATTTTTTGTTTTTGTTTGCTTTATTTTAGAGCAATCTCAAAAAGTAAAACGTTGCAAGCAATCTTCTCCATTGTCCTGTGTGCAGAGCTTCAGAGTTGTATTCGAGTCCCTGCAAGTCCTTTCACAAGTCCTTTTGCAAGCCCAGTCTGAAGCCCTTTCATAAAGCCGGTCACAAGTAACTGGTTGAACAATGACAAAGGAATGCCTTTGTCAAAGCTCATTTGAATAGCTTGTGATTGGGATTAGGACTGGAGGGCTTGTGATGGACTTGCAGGGACTTGTGAAAGGACTTGCAGGGACTCGAATACAACTCTGCAGTGCTTATCTAAACGTGGCCAACTGCACGTGTACCATACAGTCGTGTTTGGAATTAGCCTTTTGGGATATGACGGACACAATAGGAGGGCGCTATTTGATTTGGGTAAACCTTTCATTCAAAAGGTTTACCCAAATTAAATAGCGCCCTCCTATTGTGTCCGCCATATCCCAAAAGGCTAATTGCGATTGGTTTATAGCCGGTGGTTGCTTCCTGACTCAACGACATCCAAGTGCGAACGATAGCTAGTCGGACTATTATCTCACTGGTCCCTTTGTTTACGCCAAATGTGGCTATTGTACTGTGACTAGCGCGACTAGCGCTGTACGTTGGTTCCTGCAGATAGTTAAATGGGCGTGGTTGACCAGCCAGCGTCATCGGGCAAAGTCCGCACTGAAAAATCATGGGGGTTAAATTTACCCCGTACTACGGAAGCGTATCTACGGTGGGTGAAAACTGCAAATACAAAAAATTTGGGAAAACAAACTCTCACCCGATTGTGTTCAGATAGACCTACCCACATTTTGGGTAGTTGCAGTACCCATGATTTTCCAGTGCAACAATTGTCAACAATATTATATATCACATTTGTGATGAAACGAATTCAGAGATGGGGATATCAGAATCCTCAAATCACGTGACACGGCAGACCTTCCTGATGTAAAAACACGTCATTATCAGGGTATGCTAAAACGTATGTCATCACACTTTGGGTTTGCATGAATATGCGAGACTTTTTATGGAAATAAATCAGTCTTCTGATTTTGATGAGTGTGTTAGCGGAAAAGGCTTAACCGTAGACAGAGCCTTTAAGTGTAGGATGTGGCTATAATACTGTGGTTTATGTGGTTTAAAATCCCGCCCTATTTAAATGCATATTTTGAAGCACTGTTTTTCTACATCTTTTGAAATCCCCCCTCCCCTTGTTACAAAAACCACTTGTGCCATTTATCAAAGCAGAGAATGCGCATGCGTCAAAGCGAATTGTACAAACAAAGTTTAGAAAGCAGAGTTATAAAACTCCACTGAAGTGGAATACATTGATATACATTCATGAGCATCGCGTAAGCAGAAAATGCTGTCCATTGACTTCAAAACTTGACGCCCGTGAATTGGGTCATTCTTTCTTTAGCTCGGCCCACCTCAGCCCCTGAATGTAAATGATTTCCTTAGCATTGACTCGAACATTAGGCCCGTTTCACATGAGCGCTGAAAACGCGTCTGGTCCCGTGCGATGAAATCGCATCTTTGTCATAAACTCACAGATACCGTTTCGTGTGAAGGGTATCTCGGTTATCAAATCACAAAGGTCCCGTGCTGTATGTTCATGACAAAAAAATTCTTAAGAAAAACTGCCAATGTTTGCTTATACCGCCGAGGGAATGTGGTTGATGGCCATACTTCATGCGGCTTTTAAAACAATCCATCCCTGTCGGTATTAAAATTAGATGTAGATGCTATAATTTACAGACACAATGTACCCCTTGCGTACAGATGACGCCATATGACGTAAAAAAAGTGGCACCTAGGCTGGATGACGCCATTTGCCGCCGTTTGTGCAGTTTCAATCCATTGTTGGATTATTGGTTATGTTACGCTTGACTGCACAAACACATTGTAGCGGTTCGCTTGGCTGCTAGAACCACCGCGACACCCCGACGTCTCCCGTAAAACCGTACTCAAGGGGTTAAAGGGAAATATTGCCCTGAAATTCCCAAAGTTGTAATCTCTTTAGTTAGTTATACCTGGGTATAAAAATGTTACCATTAAGTGTAATATTTACTGATGAATGAGAACAAAAACGAAGCATTGACATTCGGACATTCAGTCTGGCGCCGCACATTGTGCAGTCTGTACGCAACCAAAGCGCCAATTAAGGCACACTTTGAATTCCAAAACGGTTCGACTTTTCTGAACCAAACTGGGGTCCCCGAAATTATTTCGTCAATGGTTTTCAGACAAACGGCGCATTTTCAAGGGATGGTCGTGTATGCATTGTTATATTTTGAATGATTTTTGCAACTGCAGCAATTTTTAGGACGAACGCTTTTTGTATATAGCCCAATTTGGCGCCTCTAAGGCAATGTGCGCCTTTAATGTTTGTCTCCCATGGGTAGATTACCGTACGCCAATGGCAAACCCATTACCAAAGATCGAGAAAATCTCCACATTTCAAAAACTGTATCCGATAATGCGCTTGCATGAGATGAACCAGTAATCTTTCGAGTTCATATATTCATTGCATGCAATATTTTGAGACTGTGACAAACATACAGAGGGATTATCTGGCGACGTCAATATGCCGCATGCCGTCGCCATGAACTTCGGCGAAAGTAAGTCTCTGTGATGTAAAAACCAGTAGGAAGTGGCCTACACTGGGAAAGTTTCAAAAGTTGCTCTGGCAGTGTTAAAAAGTTTAGTTTATATCTGAAAACGTGGTGGGTATAAGCATTTCATTTTATAGGGTTTCCTCCCGGGTTCCTTCAGGCTTTCGAGCTACAGTGTAATATGCACTTTTGAGGAATCCTTGGTATCAATACCAAGACTTAAAACGCGTGTACAAGAGAGATGATGCTGAATCATGTTACCACATAAACACAGCCCCGCCCCCCTTGTTGTTTCAAACAACACAAAAACCAGCCTCCACCCTCCTTTTTATACTTCGAATAGAACAAGCATTTATAGATTATGCTAGTTTTCTTGTAAGGCATACCGCAGCTATTATCTGAAAAGGCTATTTATTGCAGGTTTCCTTTAATTCGTTCCACACTACATCATTGCAAACATTGTAATTTCAAAAAGCTTATGTTTGATATTTCACCAGATCAGATACATGTTTTAAAATAACCCGATTTCATTTCAGTCTGTGAACACTGTGAGGTTCAAGTTTCAAGTAACACAGGACGAGATCATTTCCGTCTAAAAGTACATCCTGGGAAAGAATGTAATCGTCGAACGAGGTATCATCGATAAATCACATGAAATTGAAGAACTAGAAGAAATCCCCTAGGGCCCATCTTGTTTGAAAATAACCTTTTTCCAATTTCTTTTTATCACCGTACCGTAAACGAGAGATACCGGTACCTACCTCTGCCCAGTATTAAGTGGCGCACCGGTAGGATTTGACTTGGGGGTGGGGGTTCAACGTTTATTTCAAAATCAAAAAAAAAAGTTGTTCCCCCCCAAATATTTGGAATAAATTTTTCCCCCGAAAACTACTAGCCATGGAAAAGCATTTTGAAAAGCTCGGTGGAGGTGGGTGGGTGGGTTGGGATCGGGGTGAGGCTGGGTCTTGTTTTAGGCTCTTCTGACGTTGGCGGCGCCATTTACACATGTATTGGTGCATACTACATGTACTCGGAAATATGCTCCATACATGTCGTCGCCGGAAAAAAGACACATATTGCCTCAAGCCCCCCCCCCCTCCCCCCTCCCAGGCCCGCCCCGCCCTTGAGTGACACGCGACCAGTATTCTTGTTTTCATTGTTAACACATTGGCATAACTATCACCTTTAAATCGCGTTCCTTCAAAATTGACGGTCCGAGAACGCTCAACGTGGAGGCGCTGCCCCCAAAACTGGAAAATTACCAAGAATGAACTGAGTATCATTATACTCGTATTTGTCTGACGGTTCCTAGAACAAGTGAACTAACATTTTTGGACTGTTCCCTGTCCCGAGACTGGGGGTTCGTCAAAACCCCAAAGTGGAACTTTTCGCCTGTGCGCAACATTGTGAACACATGCATAAAATAATACGTACCACGAAGTGCTCAAGTGTCGGACGCCGAGATTGCTTGATTGAACAAAAAGCTTGTGTTTACAACTCAAAGGCGAGAGTTATTTTTTTCTGAATAATTTTGTGGGCGGCGATTTTTATTATTATATTATTATTATTATTTTTCTATTTCTGAGCGGATCTCGTCACCGAGCGGGGAGGTTCGTTCGAAATCCCCGAACCCACAGCCATACGGGCCTGTTATTCTTAATCGATTCGTGTTGATACTTTTATTAAAAATACTTAGGCCTATATAATAGTATTTATTTGCATGGTCAAACCCTCAAATGCGTCTGAACACATGAGGGGGTCGGGTAAATTAAATAGGCCTAAGTTTTAATAACTATAAACAAGGTTCCATCGTCGTTCATGGTAGTTTGTTCAAACTATTAATTGCCATCACTATTTGGACCCGCAAAAAGGATAAACAATGGAAAAATACAAGCAAATAACGAGTAGACAAAGAAAATTGCCACAGACTCACGACAAATTTGTCGTCCTGTGAGACAGCGAAAATACTGTCAATAACATTAAAGTCATAATTGTTTAAACTGAGAAATTAAGTTTCAAAGGTTCTGTTTGAACTGGTTTGCTTTCGGGAATACGGTTTAATTTTTCCTTGCTCCATTTATGAAGTAGATAATACTTGAGACTGTCTTTAGCTCATTACACAGCTGCACATCACAGCAAATTGTGTATTATGAACGTACCAGCATAAATGATGGAAAAGTTATTAAAATATTTAACAGTCGTGGATATTTTTCAATTTTAAGAAGCCATCTGGCGACAGCCAACTTGAGTGGCGCTAATTGGGCGGTGAGGCAATGCTGGCAGTGAGCCGTGCCGTTCGCTCATTGCTTCCGGGTAGTTCATCACTTATCAGAGGTAGCCTTATTCCCCGTGAGGGCGGTTTGAGGTGGCCCTGGTTGATGGCAATTGGGACTGACTTGGCACCTGCTTCGATCTCTTTTTCCAGTTCATTGATCCTTGGTTTTGGCTGTCGTCGGGACCACTTAAAGAACATTGTACTTCTTGAACCCACAGTAAAGTGCCATTTCTGGAATTGTTTTGTTCATTTCTGTTATAAGGAAAGAACAGTGCAAAGCAGGAAACGTAAATTGTAACATATTTAAACAGAATTTTATAACAGGAGGCTTTCTGATTAGGATTAGATTTGGTCATATAAATAGATATTCCTATCATAAAGTGTAACTTGCTCTATGTCACAGTGTATTAATTACTTTTTAATTGATTTGTTTCTTGATTTATAAAAGGGATGATTCGTGCTGTAGTGGTTTTCTCGCATGCTTAGTATATACCTTTCAAGATTTGAAATTTCTGTGGGGACCTGTCTTAATCAGTCCTGCGATGAAAACATACCTGGCAACTTAAGCTCATTCTGGACCGTATTCTCGTCGATGCGAAAGGTATAGACTAATTATCCAGCGAACAAAATTAGAAGCCTTTTTGGGTGGCACCACCAGCCGCGCACACGCCGCACGCGTTCTTAAAGACGAGGCGCGCGCGCGCATTTTGGTGACCCTATTGGTCCAAGGAGCTCGGAGCGCGTGCATACTATCTGAGCGCGTCTCGCGCGAGGCTAGTGCTACCCAAGAAAATGGCCGTTTTAGAAAATTTGAAGCCATCTTTGGGCATCCTCGACTCCATGGGCGCGTGTGCGTTCCTTCACTTAAGATCGCGCAAGGCATGGTGGGAAAACATGGCGCCGCAAGATCGTACCCATGGTAACGAGGTTGATCTTTGGGTACCCAATCGAGCGGTTCCATACACGCGCGTTCGTCATACGCGCGCACTCGGTGCGCCTTTGACCAATAGGATTGCCAAAGTAAGCACACGTATGACGCGCGCGCGAGCGCAGTACCGCCCGATTGGGTACCTAAAGATGGCTTCTAATTTTGGTCGCTGGATTATGGCCGCATCCGAAACTCTTGTCTACGGCTATTGTCTAGGTGTGCGCCCATTACAACTACGTGCAGAAATGCTGACAATAGCCGTAGCCGTAGCTCTGGAAGCCCGTTTCGGACACGGCCTTAGTCTATGAGCTCCGTGCACAACTACCCCCTCAGCGGAAAGAAAAGGCGAGTTGGGGGGTCAATATCGACGCCATCTTACCTGACTTCAATTTAAGTGTCTGGTTCCCGCTATGATATTCTTATTGAAAAAGTAATTATCGAGAGTCAGCAAACAGACAAAGCAATCCCACTGGTATACGATATGGAATGAACGAGGAGCGCAGTGCGTAATACCATGCAGGAAGGTAATACCAGCGACGTACTCCCCACGGAAGTGTGGTTGCTATGTGGACAGCGCCCTCTTTTGTTGACGCACGGAGCCCATAGACAGCTCAGAAATTAAAATCAATCATAGGTCGTGTTTTTAAAAATAAGCAAAATCCCACGCACTTGAGCCCCCCAAAAGTACAATCTCTAAAGTCTGACCTTGTTTATGCCTCATCATATGGTGCGCGGAACTCGACACTCGCATCAAAATGTGAAGTATCCCAGCTTGTGAAATCCAACACGGACGCCAAACACCTTTGGTAATTAGTTCGCCTAACCGCCGGCCAAGAAGAATTCAATTTGGGACCCACTGTTGTTCCCTCGGTGGAAAGTGTCACGTTTTCCGTCCATTGGTCTTTCTCTGAGCCACTTCAGCCGGCCGGGGATAATGACAATTATTGTCACTCACAGCAGGCGTTGTCTCGGACACAAAATTATTGGGGGCCGAAATGATCTGACAGGGGCAAGACACCTGGGGAAAATTTGTGGGTTAGGAAATCATTGAATCGGTCCAAACTACCATGACTGTCAAAATAGGCAGGAAAACGACAACCTTGGCTGGAAGAAGAATCCATAGTTTTCAGGTTCAAGTGAAGATCTCCGTCAGGACCGGTACACTGCATAAAATTCCCGTAAAATCACGGGATTTTCCCCCCTGTGAAAAAAGCCAGACCATCACCGTATTTTAGCTTGAACGGGTTTTGGACGTAAAATCTACTGTTCCCCTACACGAATCTTATTACACAGCAACTGACCGATCAGAACTGAGGAAATTTGTGTTCACACAAGTCGTGTTAAATTGTAGTTTTTCGTCCAAAAACACGATTTCTTGACCAAAATATTTAATTATTTAAGCAATTATTCCACAATAGAATATAGACTTTTTGTAAACAGAGGTAAAGAATACATCTCCTTTCGTATTCAAATATTGATTTTTTTCTTGGGAAACCGTGACTTTAAGTAAAAAAAACAAAAGAAGTAAATTACCGTCGTATTTATACACTTTATATCTATAGTAAATCACGTCTATTTAGTCTGGTTCCCATTTCTGTAAATGTGTCATTACTTCCAGTAACTTAGTGAATACCCCGTATTTTTACGGGAATAGCAGAGTTATTTAAAGGGACAGCAACGTAAAATAACAAGTGTTCATGAGTCGTTAGATATTACAGCTTGCACCGCTATTTTACGGGATTGTACTGGCGTCCAAACTGCCAGGAAATTCCCGTAAAAACGTGTTTTGTTTGTGTTTGTTTTTACAGTGTAGGCCCTTTGCGAGAGTATCTTGCACACGGCATGGTTTTCTAGGTTCAAAAGAAGCGTAACAGTAATAGTAACAGTGTGCTTTTTATGCGTGGGCCATGGTTATATTTCGGCATTTCTTGACTAACTTGTTCTTTTTTCAGCTCTGATTTTGTTTTTGCTAACTTGGAATCATAGCCGGATGGAATCATAGCCGGATTATCTCATTCAGAACTTCCTTCATATTCGTTGACATCCACCAACCAGACAAAGAACCGAACTTGTACAGCAAAACGTTTGTTTAACACCCATTTTGCTACATTGAACAAACGGTTCAATATAATTACCGCATGGTGTTACTTTAACATCACGGTTTCTCAGTGTGCGATTAACAAAATACCAGGCGTGGCAGTAATAGTGACTGTTTCCCCTCTGTCGTTGTGGTTGATCTAGATGCTACGCCGTGTTGTATCCGTTGGAGACCAAGTCTGTGATAACCATGGGGCGTACCCGGATAGCAATACTTCTCATCTGGCTTTTCTCTCTTCTCATGTGCATCCCAGGACTCTTCGGCAAGGTAACTCACTCCCGTAGGCCTCTACGTATATAATCTTGGTCCCTACAATAAAAAACAACAACTATGCTCCCCCTCACGCATGTGTTTTACTATACTACTGAGGAATGTCTTCTCTGTTGTCCCTTTACTTTAACATTCTCACATTATAGGCCAAAGACACATTTGTACCTACGAGGACCTTGTTCAACAAAAGACCTCCCTTAGAGGGACAAGAATGGTTTCATTGTGTCCTTGTGTCCTCAGTAGCAATACAATACATATAGACCACCTTTATCATGGTACAGCCATTTTGTTTTTCTCCTATTAAAATCAATGTAACCAAACCGAGGCTGAAAGGAAAAATAGTCTGGCACCTTCATTCAATAATTGGAATCACTATTCATAATTGCTAATGCATACAGGGAACAAGCCAAAGATGGTCACAGCATGATAAAGGTATATAGGCCTACATGCTGACGCGCATGCGGTCCTTCAATCAAGATTGGTGTAGTGACTATAGGCCTAGGAGATTGTCACAAATGGCACTTGAAGTGATAGATCAGCCCGATCTCACTGTCGCATCGTGTGCATGTGGTACGTTGTCTTATGACTGATATCCTTGTAGTTTCAGCCACCTTTTGGTAATGAAGCGTTAATGTGTAGACGTGCAGTCGCCTTTTACAGTGTCGGTCATTTTTTCTACTGTGTGTAGTCCTTGGCATATCACTGGCCCTCTGTCCCCCAGCACAACACGGCAACAAATGATCACGTGACGTGCTTGCTCGTAACATGGACTTAGACAAAGCGAAGTTTGTTAAAAACTTTTACACTACCGTAACGGCCTTAAGATTCTTAGATAGTGGCAATAGCAAAGCCAAACAAAGTCGTTCAAACCCGTATTATGCAGAGACTTGAGGCAACTATAGGCTTTGTGTTCTGAACTAGTTGGTTGATGATTGCACACCGCTGGATGCAGTTGTTGTTTGCAAATTTCCCACGTGCACCGCTGCACAAGATGCCATGATTGCTCTTACTTTGCGAGTTTACTGTGCCAATCCTCTGTAAATGGCCCATTTGACAGCACTGACTGATTGGCTCTTTTCCCCAGACAGGTCTGACAATCCTAGATAACAAACTATAGGCCTACAGCCGGATAACAAACGGTTAATGTTTGTCTGCAAGCTATGGCAACTTGCATGACTGCCAAACCATTCATGCACCACTTATCTTGTTTTATGTAGAATTAGATCTTTAAACAGCAACTAAATACAATTAAAGGTATTTTGTACAGATACCCATTCCTCTGAAATGTACGCAAATAAAAGGAGCAGATAATTTATGCTGACGTGTGATTTATGGTGTCACACAACTCACGTCGAGGTTCAGGCGGAACATTTTACAAACTCTTTTTGGCTCAGTGTGGCAGGTGTTGTATATGTATGCGTTATTCTGAAGTGAAACAAATCGCGAACCCTAAAACCGTTCGTTATTAACAATTGTTTATAATTGCTGTATTCAACTTCTTTACAAACACCACTAACAGGAAACCTAAACACGGAGAAACACTTTTGAATGAACAAATTTGTCGCCCATGAATTTGGGGAATATAGCCTCTCTGATGCAGTCGCTTGGTGGCGCACTGTATTTTGAACCTGCCTAAATAAGCCAGTTCGGTTTCTCAAAAGGTTATTCGGGATAAAATTGCTGACGTAAAGTCACGCCATGTTGGGCGAACGCCCATAGAGTACCGAAGTCTGACGTCAGTTGCCCGGGCAATGGTTCTACACACATGCAGTTTAGAATGTATTCTGGTTCCAAACATTGCATTAATTGACGTCATCGCTTCGGTACTCTATTCTGATTAAATTTAACACGTGCGCGTTGTGCGACCACCTTTTGCGTTCACACGCGCGCGTTAGGTCATAAAAATCATTGTGCACATGCGCAGTTGAAATACCGAACTGGCTTATTGATAGACCGTTTCCATCTACAGTAGAAAGGGTGAAGTGAAGTTCAAGGTTGCACATTCACCTGCTGTCAGCCATTCTGGATGAGCTATATAGCTTGATCCTGTGCAACGAGTGCACTTTCTGACTCCGATCTTTAAACCCGTAAACTTGTCTGAATGACAGAACTTGGAATGTGAACAAGGTCAGGATGAGTGCAGTGCATTCAATCTTTTCTTTCCATCGCTGCTGGCTGTACCTCACTCATCTTTGGTATCTTACGGTTAATGGCGATGTTCATCACGATTCTTATTGATCACTTCTCCCCAGTCGCGCAGCTCCGGCGCGGAGTTTTCTGATTCCTCGTCTCCTCGCACGATTCAACTAAACCCCGCACATGCTTTCTGGGCCTGCACAAACAAGAGCCAATTTCACGGAGCTGCTAAGCACAACAATTTTCTCAGCACAAAAAGTCTTGCTTAGTAAAAACAGGTTACCATCCCAAATGCATGTGACTTTTATTTTAAGCAAAAAAAAAAACAGTTGAACACTATGTAGTCATAAGCAAATTCACCGCATGAACATTTGGTTGGTAATTCAATTTTTTTAACCGAGAAAAATCCACGTAATTAGCCCCAGGCTTCGAACGTACCCCAACCGTCCCTCAAACAATTCGTGATGGCTCGGTGTCTCTTTCTCAAGGAGAAGCACGCACTTCTCGCCTTGAGATCTTCCATCCAGTTCCGTGCGCAAACTGAAGAATATAGGCCAGATTTTTTTCTGGATGAGATTTTTCAAAAATCAGCTCGAAAAGTCCCGCCCCCCCCCCAAAAAAAATGAATTTGAAAATATGGAAAGTATTTTGAAACTGAGGTCGGGTGTGGGTGTGCGGGATCAGGAGTGAGGGCGCTGTTCAAAACAGTTACACCATGTATTCACATGTAGCAATGAACAAAGCTACAACTTGACATAGTAGACACAGCAGGGGGCGCTGTTTGAGTTGGGTAAAATACAAAAGGTTTAAAATACAAAAGGTTAAATAAACCCTCCTATTGTGTCCACTGACGAATTCAAGGTTTCAAGTGAGTGGAATTGGATATGTATGAATAATATGTACTCGTGTCGTTCACACTTTCATTTGATCCAATTCCCTTTTAAAGTTCACGACAATTGACAAGTCCATCTTTGAATTTAAACTACTCTTGTGACGTCACTCTTCAGAAAAGTGCCGATTATTTTTAAGAATGTACAGTTAACTGTACATTCTTTTAAAAAAATCGACACAGAAAAACACGACTCAATCGACACAGAAATTGCAATTTTTATATATAACTCCATGCATGGCGACAAATCAATGGCGAAAAATCAATCCGGCTTGATATATTAACAGCAAGAGCTGTGTATGTTGACAGTCTAAAAATAAGCGAAAATGAGTTACTGAGAGCAAAATTACAACGCCAAATTAAAAAAACAAGAATTCTTGTTACCTTTTCTTGTATTTTCCCCACCATTTCTTGATCTGTTACACTCTATGTCGGCTGGGGCCTTGCAAATCAGAGAGTATATGACGTTTCTTCGCCTCCGATTCTGCCGCTTCGCAAGTAGCAATTAATTCATCATCGGATATGTCCAAAAATACAGGGTATATTGCACTGGAATCGGTCGAGTCACCTTTTACAACATCATCTGGAAACGCATTCCAACTCAGAAATATGTACGAATCGTCATCACCGGAAGACATTTTTTTTGGCAGAGCAAGCAGAGACACGTACAACACACGACGATATATGACTGCAAACGCCATTATTGAATTCGATTGAGCGCGTTCAAGAACCGAACCTTTTATTCCATTGTTTCGTTACGCAACAAGGGGATCAGCGGGGTAAAGCTTTCTCACCACTGAACAATGGACTTAATTCAGTTAATTCATCTCAAAGAATGGACACCTTTTTGTTCCCTTGAAATCTTGACAATGGGTGTAAAAGGGACGTAGTTTAAGTCGGAGAAACGACTCAAAAGGTGGACATTCTTTGATTCGAATGGGCTCGGACGCTTTTGCGTCCTCGCCCATTCCAATCAATTAACCTCCACCCGTGACGTCACCCTATTGTCCCAGCGCTCCATTATTTTGCACGAATGGAGCAACTTTGTTCACTTGTACAAGATATTGTTTGTTACGTAACTTTGAAAAGGAGCCATGCGGTATAAGCCAAATTGTCAGTATCTTTGTTCGGGTGGGCGCTACCTGAACAAAGATACTGACAATTTGGGAGACCGCCAACATAGGGCAAGATAGTTCAGTTGGAAGAGCGCCGGTACGGTAACCCGGAGGTCGCAGGTTCGAATCCCGCTCCTGTCAGTTTCTTTGTTCACTTTGAAAATGTATTCAAATTTACCTAGTCGGTTTCCCTTGTGAATTGTTTGACGTAATTTTTTAGAAATTTGCTCGTGTCATTATTAGTACATGTATTTGGAAGAAACTGTTAAAATGATGAGAAAAACCAAATATATCCGAAACATACAGAAATTGATGTAAGTGTTATTGGCAAATTTTATTGCAAGGACTGATTATTGTGCCATTCATCAAATGTCATTTTTTCAATAGCTTGTTCTGTGCTCCATTATTTTGTACGAATGGAGTGATAGAGGTGTTACCTTCCAAAAAGAATGGAGTGGTATCGCCTCTAACGCTCCATTCGTGCAAAATAATTGAGCGCTGGGACAATTGGGTGACGTCACGGGTGGAGGTTAAGTCGGCTAATGCCCTCGGTTACGCGCCATTCGTGTGAAATAATGGCCCCCGGGCCATTATTTGACACGAATGGCGCGTATTATCCTTTACAGAATGTCCACTTTTTCGTCGTTTCTCTTTAACAGAATTGGTGAGCAAGGGGATTAAAGCTTAACGATTGACATAAATCCTGTTTATTCCCACCGTCCTTGTATGATCCCACTGCAGAAAACGAGGGACATCGATGGTGGTGGCGAGCAATGGACCACATGCAACGACGCCTGGCCCTCTAATGAGGCTGCTCTGGGCTATGCTATCTACCTCTGCGTGCTCCTCTTTGGCATCCCTCTCCTAGTCATGACCGTCTGTTACACCCTGGTCATTGTCCGGCTCTACACAGGCAAGCGACTGACCAAGCACATGCGGCCGTTGTCTGCAGCCAACATCACCATGCAGAGGCTGCCGGATGACGGGGTCTCCTCGACCGTCACGAGGGAGGAAGAGACAGTGGGCTGCCTGGCGTCATCAGACGACGATAAGACCAAGAGCTACGGCCGTAGCGGATCGTACGGCGTGGGTGGGAAGCAGGTTGGGTACTCAGTGGGAGCTACACAGCGCCCCAAGCGGAAAACGAGAACAGAGGAACAGAAACTTCAGGTACATCCACTTTCAAATTTGATTTAAATTTGTAGACTCCCAGCTATCCTCTTAGGTACACTGATGGGAAGATAAAGCTTTATGTCTGATCTAATCTCATGAAATTATCATTAAGTCCACACCAGCTTCAAGTCCTCTCATCTATAATCACATCTTTTCGCTGCTGGCTAATTATCTCACCTTGCCCAATACCTCATGCCCTCAAACACCACACCACTTCACTATTAACTCGCTTCCCCTCATTACACCCCTTTTCACCGCATGGTACAGCATGACATCTCAACCGTTTAACACAGAGAGGTTAGCTAATCTCACCCAACCTCGTAGTTTTTGTCTTGCCACTCCTCATCTTATCACCGCGTCCTTCTCTATTCTCATCTCGGCTCACCTCGTCTCATCATCTCCTACCTACCTGTACAGCACGGCTGAGCTTGCGAACGCATCTTCAACAGTCCCACCCATGTCATAAGCTTGTCTACGTCTCGTCTTATCATGTCTTGTCTTATCATAGACCCTTTTACGGATATATAGCCCAGAAAGCTCAGAAGTTATGTTACAATGCATTGTGGGGCAGTTTGCACGACAATTTGTACACAAAATCCCATAGGAGGGCATCCGTATTGTTTCAAACCATACAGTCCAATCACGTGCCAATCCACTGGAAGGAGAGGCAGATCTTTCCATCGTCTTGATTCCTTGTCCTTCATAGCTTAGTGATAGCTAATCTGCCATCACAGTGAAATGAATGTAATCAAGACCAATCGACAGTACCGGTAGTGAACGAACATAGGTCGAGGTGAGCTTGGTAAAATAACATAGGCGCCCATTGATTTGTTGTACCCTATCGTCCACTTTATTCAATGTTAGAGTAAGAACCACTAATGATCCAATCGTCAGCATTCTCATTATTATTAATCCAATCCACGACCCTCTCTCTCTCTCTCTCTCTCTCCTCAGCGTATCGTGGTAATGCTGATCGTCGTTGTCATCATTTTCCTGCTGTGCTGGTGCCCTATCTTCACCTACAACATCCTCCTCCGGGCCGGCCTGACGCGAGTCCAGAACTACTCTGAAGAGCTCTGGAGGATCAGCCTGGCCCTGCATATCTTAGCCTTCAGCAACAGCTGCATGAACCCCTTCATCTATGCCTTCATGTCAGAGAGCTTCCGAGAGGGGTTCCTGATGGCCCTCCGAGGGTGCTTGGACAGCAAGCAGATGAGACAGGATAGACGGCGCATCAGCCAGCAGTCTACGTACTACTATAACAGTGGGATCAACACTCGGAACATGTCGATGTCTTCTGCCACCTCTCCGCACCGGGTGTGACACTGTGAATGACAGTTAATGTTCACAGCGTCCCAAAATGGCATTTTTGGTTTTCAAATGATGGCGTCTCCTATGAGCCATTTTTGAAGCCGACTTAAGCCCAGTCTCCGGCTGCAGGGCAGTTTGCTTGTACTTGAAGTGGTTTATGGTCGTTCAGATTCCGAAAGAGAAACTGAAGTCTGTGCCTGTAGCCTTTTTGTGTGCTGCATTCAAAAGGTCTCAGGACGAGCAGTCTATAAAAACCGTGTCGGTCTATTATTCAAGTACCGGGTACACTCGACACAATTGAAAAACGCGGCGTTCAGTTATCAATATGCAGGGCCCCAATGAAAACCAGCCTGTTTGGGCACATCCTGGGTAAAGAAAATGTAAATAAATAAATAAATAAATAATATTTAATAAACAAACCTGCGTCCTCCAGAACACCGTATCGATATCGATGTCCTATGAAAATCAGACTCATATGAAAACCGGACACCTTTACCCTATTATTGGTTCCCTCTCACGTGACCGGCCACTCTCCGAATTTTCTTCACTTTGGCATGTGCCTGATCATTCACGCTACACAGGCGCTCTACATACAGAGCTCTCGTGTCCTATATAGGCTTCCCATCGTCCCATATCTTGCTTCAAATGTAGTCCTCTCACAGCCAGCAAGCCCAAGTGGGGCCCTGTTGGGCCTTTGATGGGCAACTGAGTGGCAGTTTTGGACGATGGGGCCACTTGGGTCCCAACTGGGCTAGCCCAAACCTGCCCAAAAGGGTCCTACATATTATGTTGGCGGTCTTCGTTCGGCGGGAGGCGCTTTTAAGATGTCATAATGCCGTATAGCCAGAGACCACGTCCTAGCATTACAACCCCAATTTTACAATTACAGAAATTTCTAAAATAGAAAGAAGATAAAAATAAAATATGTAGTTTCCAAGGAATTAGGATTTCAATATCAGTATCGTATTGACCGTGTGAAACAGTAGCCTATACCCCCACCAGACTCCAGAGGTCTGGAATGCGATTTGCATGAAAAATTGTTACTTCACCTGACATTTATTTGTAATCACATTAAAATTACGAAATAGAAACTTGAACTGAACTTTTTATTTAACCGTTTTTTTTAGTCTGGTATTATTCGGCTGTTGAGTTACTTCATGCGTTTCGGTTAAAGTGCTTTAGATTTACTATGAAAAATGAAGTCCTACAAAAGAGGACATCCACTTTTTTGAAGCCAATATTCAAATATCGGAAGTGTTCCTTAAAATTGCTTTCGTTAAAAAGGACATATAATTATGCACGGTGGGGCGTTAAGGGGTACGTAAAAGTGGGATATTGGAATTGTTTTTTAGTTTAGGACCAAAGACAGCACCCATAGGGGTAATTTTGCCCCAGAAGTTATTTTAGACATGTTTAGAGATCAACTGTCCATTTTTTAGATCAGATTTTTGAAGAAAAAAAAGATTGTTGTTGTTGTTGTTGTTGTTGTTGTTGTTGAGAATTTTCAATTAATTAAAAAGTGTATTAATGATAAGTTCATTCTGTTTTACATTTCAAAAAGTGAACTTGGCACAACACAAGAAAGTTTCTTTATGGCTATAACATATTCAGCCAGAGAATCACTAGATATCACAACAATGGTTTGTATAGGTTTTCCAGGCCAATTTAAACGAAATATAATTCAATTTAATACCCGGCTCATTCAGTTTCGTTTGAAAATGAATGCTCCGTTGAATCAGCATTCAACAGTCAAAAGGAGTAATTCCATTTCAGCAGTTAGCATTCACTGGCCAAAAAGGATCATTCAAATTCATGAGGTCGCAAAGATCATTCAGTTTCGTAAAAGCCAGCAGCAAGAGGCTGGTCAACCATTCAATTTCATCAATTGGCAAACATTTTTCAAATGTTTACATTCAAATTCGTTTCAATGGTATGTGCTTTCTGATTCGTATTTGCCAGTAAAAGAGCTAAATGTTTAATTTGAACGCACAGAATTTGAAATTCATTGCCCATAAACGAAAAAGAAAACAAAAACTAGCAACAAATTCATGTGCGCTTCGATGAGTCTTAATTTGATCTCATGAATTGTAGACAGGTAGTAGAAATTCAACTGAAGATTGGTGAAAATGTAGTCTTGAATGCCTATAAACGAAATAGAATGACTAAAACGAACCTGAATGAAAAGAACGAAATCATGTGTGCACAAACACGAAATTGAATGCAATAGTAGCTAAAAAGAAACCCTAGTTTGATTGAATTGGGGGGAAATGCGTGAATTTGAATGCATGTTAATGAAATTGAATTAATTTGTGATGAAATTGGCCGGGAAAACCTATATTAAACGTCTTCAATAACCACTGCCATTTTCCCTCTTAGTCGTAAAGAATAAACTGTCTCCGATATTCTTAATTATTTGTATATATTAGAAACGGTTTCTAATTAACATAGTTCAGCTGTTTTCAAAGGAGTTTAAAATTCACCATTTTTTTCTAATTTTCTATACATTGTATATCATGGTTTTTCGACCTCGATTTTCGGCAAAATCTGGCCGAGGCCGGAAACTTAAATAACAAATTCCCCAAAATGGCCGAGTATAGCCCAAGGCAGTTTTCGTTATGTTGTTCCAAACATATCACTTATTATAAAAGTATCCACAACTGAACCGAAGTGACCCGAAAATAGAATTTGCATGTTATTTTGAGTCGCCCTTAAAAACGGTGAGATTTTGGACGATTTGTTTATATTTTCTGACCCGATTTTAGGTACAATTTGATATATTAAATACCTCCAGGATAGGTATAAACCATGCAAAGATGTATAGTGTGTTTTGGGAATTCAATTTCAATTCCTTTTAGATGCTCTGTACATAATTAAGCAATATTTAGATATTTGACTATTTCCTGACGTTTTGTTTCTCTGGACTTTAAAATTCAATAAAAACGGTTCCCGAAGGGCTAGAGTTGATCTAAAAAGTAAAATGACACCAAGAGTCTTGCCTATCTAATAACAGCAGTTAGCATTTTGAGATGGTCAGATTTTGGCCCCTTTTGCCCCACTGTGACATGTATGTGTGAACAAAAACATTATAGTGTTTATTTTACTATTTGGATAATTAAAGTCTAGTGTCATTGAAGTTCGCTTATGTTGGATACTGTACACTTTAACTGAAATAATTTATGTGAATGCATTTGACCTCGTGTTAAATATTTTATTGTCGGTGTTTGAGTAAAATACATTGTTAAATATGTAATAGTTGCACGTTTAATGTGTCGGAAAATAAATGGAAGACAAAATAATGTCTCCGTTTTTCTCCGGCAAAATCGTTTCGCACCGAGTACTCCCTGGTGTGTGTGTCGTTTCTCATTGATCTCCATTATTATAATAATGGAGATCAATGTCGTTTCTTTTATCACGCCCTCTTGTGGACAAGAGCCTGACACATAGCGCCCTCTGTGGTCAGTATAGTTTTGGCTAAACTTTTGACGAATGGCGACTGTCTTTGAAGTTCGTCTTTCAGTATTTTTTTTCCAGCCATGAATACTGAATCCTTACGCAGCAGCAGGCACGTCGATCTGGACCAGGTTGCAGAAGAGTTTGCCAAGTGGCAGGGGGTTAGTTGTAGTTTTACCTTTCAAGTGTAAATGAAAATCGACCCTTACTTTAGACTTTAGTTACTTTTGTACAGGAGAGTAGTGCTCTGGGTGGGATTTTTGGTCACTTGAGGGGGGGGGGGGGGGGGGGGGGGGGGGGGGGGGGGGGCTAAGGGTGGAAGAAAATTGATAGCTGCAGCCATAAGTTGAGTGGGTATGGTAATTTTTACCATTGTATTAACTGGATCTCCACTTTAATTAGCATGTTAAAATATATAGAAAATGGCAGTTTGCTGTAGATCTGGTTATTCATCAGTGCTGGAAACAGCTTTAACGTTAAATAGAATGGCCATAAATAATCCAACCTCAGTTGATGCGAAGACAAGCAAAAACAATTCTGCATAAAATTATGGCCATCTACATGGTTAATTATTGTCATGAGCAGTATGTAACTTATTTGTATTACTCCCCCCCCCCCCCAGTAAAAACCTGCAGATTTTATTTATAAAATAATTAATTTCAGAAACACCAAGATTTGATTCTCCAAAACAGCGAATTGCAGCAGGAATTAAACACACTGACCAACAAACAGAAACGGGATGAAATTACAGCAAAATCTTCAAATATAGGTAAGCTTTGTTGTCACCCTTTTCTCTTGGCGGGGAGGGGTACATTAATCATTAATGTAGGCAGATTCAGGAAAATTTTAAGTTGCTTCAATCCTTTTAAATATTATATCAATGGAAAGAGTTCAAAATTAGAAATAAAATGAGGGGTCAATGGTCATGAAAGGTTAACCCTGTGCAAAGTTATGGATTTTTGTTGATTAAAATTTTGGGTCATTTTGGAGGACAATTTCAGTAAAAAAGTTGTGACCATATTGCTAATTGCTACATTTTTAAATTGAAAATGTGAGCCTCATTTATTTCATATCAATTTGTTATCAATATAAATATAGTTTTAGGAGTCGTTTAAAATAGTAACAATTAACAAACACCAATTATTTGCCAATAAATGATCAAAAACTAAATAAAAACAAATTATACGCCGGTCACAGTGCTGACAGAAGATTGGGTATCGCAAATAGCGCCGCCAACGCCGGTTCACGTGAATCTGCCTACATTAATGGCAAGAGTCCTGTTCATTGTACAAATCCTTTAGTGCAAAGACACTGACAATTTTGCATCTCTACTTAGATTGATTTTTTGTGGTATTTATTAGCATTGATTTGTCAACAAAATTGATGTCCAGAACACCCCCCCCCCCCCGAAAAAAAAAAATAATGAAGGAAAAAGAAGTTTTTGTTTACATTTTGCAACAACCACCACACTGTGAACAAGTAACAATGGATTTAGTGCCAAGTAACAATGGATGTTCATTGTCAGTGCACCGTTTTTCTTTTGTTAGATGTTCATAGTGCCAGCTGCTCTCAAAACTGTCTATTGTAAATATGAATTAAAGTATTAGAATGAAAGCTAACTTGCTGCTAGAAGGGTGAGGAATTTCATTTACCGTGTTAATTACTGGACCTTATTTACGTGCGGGTTCATTCCGTCATTAGTATCCTATATTTTGGCAAATTTGCATTTCCAACAATAAAACCCTCAGATTAGGCAGCAATGATTTATGGATGTTCTAGGAGTGGTAATATGGCGGCTGCTTGTCTGTTTGTTGCATAGAACTGAAACAGCTGCGTGATATCATAGCCAGTCTGCAAGATACCTTGGCCAAGAGATGTGACATGGAAGGTATGTAATTAAGACAGTGCAACAGTTTCTCCGTTCTTGCAGAGAAGGTATTTTACAAATCTTTCACCAGCATTGTAGACTGGGTTATGCCCCTTGGTGGCCCGGAAGGTATGTGCGTGGGGAAGAAAGTAAATTACACTTTTCTCTGTCATCTTCTATAAATCCAGATGTTTTAAGACCAACAATTATTTAGTGGCATGATTTTATTTTTATTTAAGTTATTAGGATCTTTGGAATTCTTCAGAATTTCTGAAGTAAATGAATTATAATTTCTGAAATTCTTGGAAACTGCTGTCTCTAATGACTACAATAATTTGAGGGAAAAGCTAATGAATCTCCCCCCCCCCCCAAAGAAAACAAAACCCCCCCCCCCAAAAAAAAAAGAAAAATACAACCTGCAATGTCACCATCCATAGATAGTTGACATTTTATCCTTAAAATTGAAAAGGCTGTGCTCACATTCATGTTTTCGTTGCAGATGAAAATAAAAATCTGAAAGAGCAAGTCATCAGTATGGAAGACACGATCAGAACCCTGAGAGAGGTATAATATTGAGAAAGAAAAAATAATCCTTTCTTTCTGAAAGTTCATTTTCCTTGAAATTGAATGTTTCTTTGTTGTCACTACCAAACCCTTGGATATAATTATCTATTCAACATGGATGAGTATCAGGCTAATGTGATTTTTAACAATCAGGGTCCAAAATGACATCCAGAAGTCACGGTACTCTTTATCAGGGTGGGACAATAGTTTAAAGGCTTCAGATGTGATTTTAAATCCGCCAATTGTTGAATTCACATCATCTTAATCTCTCTGTCCATTTTGAATAGAAAAAAAAAATCAAACACATTTTCCATCACTGCCGTCACAGGTACACATTTACTCCTGGGTGGAGAGAAGCAAGTTGTGACAAAGTATCTTGCTCAAGGACACAAGCAGCACGACCCCCGATGGACTCGAAACCACAATCTGTAGTATCACCATGACCTTAAGTTCACTACACAAGACCACAAGGCCTAAGTGCTCCACAGTAGTATTATGCATATATGTAAATGTACGTACCTCCAACTAGAGGTTCAAAAGAGGCCTAGGATATTGAGTTTTTAGGGTAACCTTTTCTGCAAAGTTTTAGAAAGGACAACAAAATGGTGAGCTCCCAAAGGTCCTGGGTATACCACTGCACTGTACCAGGTTTTCAAGTATTCCTACTTTTTTGTCCCACAACTCTGAAAAAATGAAATTTCATTGAATAGCGTTACACACGGTCATATGAAAATCACACAATAAAGGGCTTGGGTGCAGGAGTACCGCAGCTTTACTGTCAAGAGGTGTTGAGGATGGAGTGCAATTAAGTGCCGTGAGTACAGAACATGCCAAACGAGGCTTGTGATGCTGTGGACATGGGTGAGTATCAACGAAAACTACTCCTGAAAGCCAGCAAAAGTCCTCCTTTTATCCTCCAAAGTCCTACTTTTGTACTGTTTTGTATGAAAATTTTGATCCTATTCTACTTTTTCACAGGGTCTGCTTGAAAGACTATTGTACACGTCAGAAAGTCCTTAATTGCAAAAGTGATTAAATCGATACCGATTCCTTGTACCAAATCTGGTTTTATTTTTTAGTGCCTCATCATCATGTATAATAATAAGTGTACATGTACTTTGTACTATAGGAGGGCCAGGCAGCTCTGTTGCAAGTAGAGGTGAATCTACAGCAAGCCCATGCTGACGAGAAGTCACAGATGGAGGAGACGCATCACCAGCACATCAGGAACAGTGAGATGTTTACCTTATGAAAACTCTCTATGCAGTTATGCATGTATCATCTCCCCTCACTCCCCTCCCCCCCCCCCCGCCAAAACGTCTAATTAGAAATACCCCAAAACCCCCAAACCCAGAAACCCAAAAAACCCAAACCCCCAAAACCCCCCCAAAAACCCCCAAAAAACAAAAAACAAACAAACAAACAAAAAAAATACCCAAATACCCCAAAAACCACAAAAAAACCAAAACAAAAACATTGAAAAAATATCCTGAAAAACCAGACCAGACCAACACACGCAGTCATGTAAACGGGTGCAATCGTGGACCTCCCATTGTTCCTCTTTTGTTTATACTCTTTGTACACGATTTTCAATCGTGGACGTTAGGTCAAACGTGGACCCCTTTGTCTACGCTCGAATTCTTTTGTCCCAGGTCCACGATTGCCGGCATATACAAACTCATAAATTTGTAATAATGGTGTGCACCCCCACCCCAGCTCCCCTGTAATTCTGGTTTCTATCAACAAGTTGTTAAGAGTACCCTGGACAATCTGTCATTTTTAAAATTTCTGTCAGTTTTTAAAATCTTCCTCCAGCATTACATGTATTTTCTATTTTAAATTTTTGCTTGTAATGAAACCAAAGATTCATCAAAAGTGCAAAAAGCCTTGAAGAAACGAGTGGGAAGAAGATGAAAACCCCAAATGATAATTATTCTGGGTAAAACCCACGGAATCACACAGGAACCCACTCATTGATCTTGGTGAGATTCGAACTTGGGTTGCACAGACGGAAGACAAGGAAAGGAGACCATTTTTGACAGCAGGGGTGAGATTTTTTTCCTGATTTCAGGATTTTTGTCAGGATTTTTACTGATTCCAGAATTTTTAAAGAATCTCTAAGGTGTTACCCTAAAGGTGTTTTTACCTGTAAAAGTGGATATAGACCAACAGAGACGGGTATTTTAAGGGGTGCCTTGAGACAAATACAAACCATAGACCCTTCGTGGCTCTGGGGTCCTCGGCGACCCCCTAACACTGAAGATTTCGTGGATTTTTTTATTTTCCGGCCAATCTCACCCCTGTGACAGAACTCTTGTCAGCATCTTTTTCGAGGGTGTCTAATGTTGCATGTCCGTCCCCTCCCCTCCAAATTTATGTTGTTTGTTTACAGTGGAGGAGCAATCCAGTGTCCTGCAGCAGACGTTACGGGACAGGTCGGCCGAGATCAGGCGCCTACAGCTACAACTGGCAGAGGCCGAGAAGGACAGACAGACAGAGATAGTCAAACTCAGATTGGAGGTACTGGCTTACATTCTGTATTTTATTCTTTTTCAATGTAAGTTTGCCCCAAACAAGGCTAAAAGCCACTCCAGGTATGGAACGAGAAAGGTAAAAAAAGAATCAAAGATGCAAGAGGTAGGAATTAATATATTTCTCTTGAAGCAGGAAAGATCGTAAGATGAAGGGAAACATGCACCAGGCAAAGAATTCCACAGAGATGCAGAACGAGGGAAAAAGCTATTGGCATATAGCTCTTCCTTCTACATCGAGGTACAGCTAGAGTATTGGCGGGAACAGGCAGAAAGCAGAGTTTCACACTCAAAAACACCCTAACTAAAGGAACCAGGCTGGACAAGCAGAAACAGCCACTTCTCCAGTGTGTTAAGTCAATTTTGTGGGTTTAACATTTATATCCTTTCGTATCATAACCTCAAGTTTTCCCCCCCACAAAGTTACAAGGGTGATATCTTGTTCTGTGCAGAGCTTTTCAAACATCAACTGAATTGCCAAGTTTATCGAAAGCTAAATTTCATTCCCTCATTTTCACTGATGTTTCCAGTATGATGCAAAACTGCTGAAGTTGCAGAGCGCCAACACAAGGAGTAGTCTACAACGCAGCGACAAGCCCAGCTCAGCCAGTAGTCTCATCTTCAGAGAGGTGGGTGATGAACCTTTCCGTCTGGTTTTCAGGGCTGGGAATTGCTCAGCCGACTATTGCTGGAGATATGGCACATAAATACCAGTACCGGTATATATCCTGCCACTGTGAAACCCTTGCATGTGATCCTCTATTCAAAATGGACAGGAGGATTAGGTGGATGGGATTTACATAATGAGGGTCTTAAATCACATCCAGAGCCCAGAATCACAATGAGGCTTCGGCCGGTAAACCCAGAAGTCACAATGTAGGCGAGTCAATAGCTTACAGGCTTCAAGTGTGATTTTGAATAGATTAGGATGTGATTTTGGGCGCCCATTGTCAAAATCACATCGCTCCCCGTCAATTTAGAATTGAAAAATCACATCAGAGAGGGGGGAACGTTGTGTGGACGTGGGCAAGTCCATAAACCGTTCACTTTTTCCCGCACCCTGTGGACATCTTTTGTTCACAGGTCCACAAAGAGTATAGGTTAGAGCACAACAGTACTCTATTAGCAGAAACTTAAAAAAATGACCCCCCCAAAAGCGTCAACTGGTAATTTGTCTAATGGAACCCTAGCTGTCATGTTATACCAGCCCACTGAATGACAACATCCCCTCGGCATTCCACCCTTGATAGCTGTTGCCAAACCACCTTGCACTCACATGACCTATCCAGTGCAAGCTACTAAATTTGCGTTCTATCACAGTGCTAGTGTTCGAGCACCATCGGTCACCGAACATCTCCCATCAATGAGAAGATGGAATTTGCGTCAGAGATTTGTATCCCTTCCCAACGCAGTGTAAGAAGCACTGTATGCTCAGAGCTTTCCGAAAGCCTGTGGGAAAAAGAAATCAAGCTCGGTGGTCAAGTTGTTAACCCCTTGACCTCGGGTTTTAGATGGGAGGCGCCGGGGCACCAGGTCGGGCTGTGCAGCCAAGCAAAACGGAAACAAGAGGCTTGTGCAGCCAAGCATAACGTACACAATACCCCAATAATGGATTAAATGTGCAGAGATTGACACAAATAGAAGTCAACCGGCCTGGTGACAATTTTCAATCTGCACGTATTTGTGTCAACCGTACGCAAGGGGTTCAGATGTCTGCACTAGTAAGCAGGAGGTCATGGGTTCGAATCCCGCCCGAGGAAGCCTGTGGGTTTTTTTTCCCACAGGCTCTCCGAAAGCACCGAGTACAACGTATACAGTGTTTCTTATACTACATTGGGAAACGGGCAAAAATCTGTTCGAATTTACATCTCCATCAATCTTTCCTTTCCAATATTCCATGACATATAAATTTGACAGGATTCGGCAAAAAAAATCATTTATCTATTTCCGTCCAGTTACCACTAAGTTTAGACCCCACTTTTCCTGATCTTTATACAGAAGATGATGAATGCTCAAGCAGCATCCGAGAGGGAGATTTCATACCTACGACAGACGGTCGGTGATCTGAAGAGGAAGCTAGATAGCCGGCAGCAGGCGTCCACCAGTGTCAAGTGGAAACACTGACTCGTAGTCCGGATCACCTCAAACATTTCTTGAAAGTTTTATCGAGTTGTTTTAAATCCATGTAGTAACTTTGGGCCCAATCTGTTTTTCAAACCGCGCTAGTTATCAACTCATGGAGCATATCAAAATGTGAATGCTAGCCAGAAACGACTGTTTGAAAATGTTCATGCAATGTAAATTTCCATAATCATTATAAATTTTTATCTTCAAACTTGAATCTTCGATCCTGATTGGTCTGCCCATTGCAGTCTATATTGCAACCCGCGTACCGAATGTATTGCACGCTTTTCGAAGTTGCGCGCATTTTACTACTGCATGAACACTATCACTGAAAGTAGACATGGCGTATGCATTCAGTGAAGATCTTGACCGTGTCAGATTTGTTTTGAAGATAAATTCATTATCCACTCGTGCTCGCGGAACACGAATGTGGTATTGTCTATGTCCCACATGCCACTCCGCCTTTGGCTCATGGCATAAGGCACACAAACGCACTATACGTTATTCCATGTTTTTCCATGATCAACTCGCGCTTATGGAATAACTAATGATAATGCCCGCATAGTGCTAAAGGCAATGCATACCCCAAGTGCTACGTGACGTGCCTTAATTTTTGCAAACAGAGCTACTGTCATGTTGTCATATAATCTAAATGATGTAAAAATATCAAACACTTAATGTCAGCAGTGATTGTTGCAGTAATGTTAAATCTACATGATATCGTAACATTATGAACATGGTGTTGAGATTTCAAAATTGGTAGATGGGTTTTCTTAAGTAGATTTAACGTTCGAAGCCGGGGGGAAACCATGAACATTGAAACTGTGGCATTCAATGGAAGCACTACAATCCAGTTTTAATTTATTTTGAGAAAAACTGAAATTTACAAGTGTTAACGGCCGGTCACACCGGCAACGAAAACGATGCGAATAAATGCTCCCTATTGGTGGATGGAACGCGCGCGTATTACACGCACGACAATTCCACCAATCAATACCGCTTATTCTCATTGTTTTCGTTATCGTCTTCGTTATCGTGGCCAGTGTGACCGGCCCTTTAGAATACATATGCACACTAGCATTCCGTTTAAATAAAAATTGCCTTTACATAAAGGTTTGTTAGAATACATACGTAGACCTCACAAAATGAAAAGCATAAAATATCAGGATCTGCCTCACGTTTCTAATAAAAATTCAAAGTTACTTTTGCTGTAATTTTCAGAAATGAATGGATTTGGGGTTAGTATTTTGATAGCAAATATTATACAACGCCTGAATAAATCCCCGCCATCCGATTGGTGGATCGTCAATCACGTGCATTAAATTATTCGTCCCATCGCACGGCGCGAAGTTACATTGCACGGCGCGAAGTTACTTCGCACGGTAGGGGCGTGCGATGTAACTTCCCTAATTTCACGGTCACTGTTGGTGCCGCTGTTTCCGATCCCTCAATTGTCCTTCGGACATCAAATGTATATTATATACATATGGGGACCGGGAACCAGTCTAGGCTGTCATTCACACAAAATGGCGGACGGTGTTTCCGAACCGCGGTTTGTTCTCCTAGCAGACAACAAAATATTGGAACTCGTAGGTGACGCTGCTAACACAAAGAGACAAATGAAATATGCAGTGAAACGATTAGAGGAATTTGCAAGACACGCAGGAACAACAATTAAAGCTTTAACTGATTCGGAACTGGACCACTTTTTGTCGCGGTTTTATGCGGGACTGAGAAGGTAAATGGCACGCTGTACACAAAGAAATCCATGCATGCAAACTGTCGAGGATTTATTCAGGCGTTGTATAAAACAAATAATGAATGTTTCGCATTCGTGCAATGTTAAGAATAATAATTCCACTCGGCTTCGCCTCGTGGAATGCAACATTCCATCTGTCACCTCATGAAATTATTCCTACCATTGCACTCGTAAACATTCATTATTTGTATACTGTAACACACTGACCTGTTTAAAGTTGCGTGTGCATAGATGCTGGGAAAACGGAGGGAAACAAATACCGTCCTCGAGTCTGATTCCCTGATCCTACTTGAGACAAAATAGAGCAATTTATGGGAGTCGGGGAATTATCATGTCGGGGAACTAGACTATTTCCAGCCCCATATCGTGCTTCATATGCTATTCAAGGCTTTAAAGTGTCAGCTATCAAGTTTTTGGTTTTCGATTTTCAGGACATTATTGGAGTTGTTTGTTTGTTTTACTGTAGCAATTAGGTAATGGATTTTAAACATGTAGATGTACAGTTACATTCTACTTTCTGAACTGACAAACGTAAGCGTGTATACAAGTAGTTTCCTTTTTCAACTCTTTAATTTCAATATTCGTGCAGTTGAGCTGAATAAAAATTGATTTTAATTTAATCTTGTAGGACGATTTAGAATCTTGAAAACTAGCTAATTTTTAAAAACTAGGCAGAAAATCCAGGTTTTCTAATATTGCATACTTGAGCAAGTCACCCAAATCCCATAATTAGCTGAACATTTTTGAAATTATAAAGATTCCCTCTTATTATACCGAGACCGTGTCTCTGACATCCCATCCAGAGAATGTCTTTGTTCATCATTGTAGAGCTCAGGACTTTTGTTACTGAATTTAAGCAACAACAAAAAGAGAAAAAAAGAAGACCTGTTCAGTCTATAATCCTTCACCTATATTTTATACTCGGCTTTATGTTGGTTAGATTTCTCTCATTTTGTCACATCAAACGGGCTCCACTACCCACTTCAAATAAAAATGTAATGTTGTTTCCTTATATGTTTGAAAAATATAGTCTTTGCATTTGTTGCAAGACAGGTAAAACTCGACACGATCCCAGCTTGTATGCACTGAAATTTATGCTGTAATACCACAGCGAGCTTTTCCGTTCCCACGTGGCTGCACAAATTTAACGAGGTTAAAACAGTGTATTAACGTCGTTACTTCGTAGGTTCATTGATTTTGTCGTCCCGACCACTCATTTGATTAATTCTGATAATACAGCACCTTGAAATCACGGCTTTACATACATACATTAACAGTCCCAAGTTCACGTTAAGGCATATAGTTCACAGATTTGGCTCATACAAAGGCACAAGGAACTGATCAAAACACTCCAAATCGCATTATTGTTGCGATGCATCATGGTTAAGGAGCCGATTTTTATGAAAAAAATTGGCTACTCATACAGCATTGGTCGTAACGAACAAATCTGCACCCAAAGTCTAATTAATAACCACCTTCTTTACTGTTACTCCCCCTTGATTCGGTTTCGGATGACGACCCCATCTTGAGACTTCTTCGGGCCCCACACTGCCTTGACCGCTCCTCGGTAGATCTTCTGAAACCAGTAAGTGTTAATAACGTCCATAGCCATACTGCTGGGTAGCCACGCGACGATGAAGGCGAATGGGAGTGAGGCCAGGGCGCGGCCAAGGTCCTGATACGCCACGGCATAGTAGAGAGGTATGGAGGCGATACGGCACAGGAAGAATACGATTGCCATGGTGATGCCGTTGAGGATGTACCACTTGCTGGATTTGTACTGCAGCACAACCATGAACCATCTGAAAGCAAAGAGAGGCTTGTCAACATTTTAAGAATAAAAAAAGTTACTTAACTTCTTGTTAATTATACCCCGTCTGGTATTGATGGGGTTCTGGTACGCCAGGCTCAGGGAAGTGCAGCCAAGCGTAAATGCAAACAATAGACACCACACTGAATATCGTGGTTCTATTCAGCGCACCTTGAGCCCCCTTTTGTGTGAATAAAAGCTTTGTGTGAAAAAGCTCCATCTATTCATTAAACTCTCATTCAAGAACAGTATAGTTTAAACATGAATGGATTGAGTATGTGCAGGTATGCGCCTATAGATGTCAACCGGGCAGGGCTTGGGACAAGGGACTGTTGGGGGCCATGTTCGCAGTTTTTGAGTTAACTCGGCAACGAAATCACGCACGAAAGCACACTGACAACAGACACAATCACTGGTTTACAATAAGCTGGTTGAGTTTGGTTTTTCGCAGTCCATACTCCATCAAAGTGAAAACGCAAATACATTTTCAGTTTTTTGTGATGACGCTATCATACTTTATGTAACCTCAAGGTTTGAATGTCACACAAATATCTACTAGATCTGCAGGCTAGTAGTACAAGTGATCCAGTAGACTAGAGTAATTTGGTCAAGACCAGCGCCTATCAAAATTAACTAAGGAAATTCTGTGTATGTGTCCTGTGAACTATAATTTACAACTGGAGTCTCATATCAACTTGCTCATAATTTAAAATCTGTCAATTGACTGACAAAGGGCAGACATCATTCATTGAAAATGTGAAATCTGTGGTTTAACCCTAACTACCCCAAGCCTTGAAAACTCCAACAGCAGGTTTTGTCAAGTTTTGATGGGTTCAGTACTGCAGGGCCAATTGGCACTATTACTTTACGTGGAGCTATGATGCCCCAATTTGTCCAAGTCCAAAGAATGTGCCATAGGTATACTGCACAGTGTTGGATTTTGACAGGTTGAGGAAGCCTCCTGGTAAAAATGCCTAGGGGGTTAGGGTTAAAAGTGTAAGAGTATTTGAAAGAAAGCCACCAGTCCAGACCAATGCCTAAATTAATGGAGCTGGTCCACTGGTCCGGTGTGAATATGGAGCCTCAAACCATGGCATAATTTTCAGAAAACGATCAGTGGGCCAGAAGAGAAAACATGTATAACTTTCTGTTTTAGCAGCATTATGTGTGAGTTCTCTTTTTATTGAATACATTAAACAAAAATGAAGAACAGTTTTCAAGGAAAAACAAAAAATTGCACACAAGCAACTCTTGAAATGTTCAACGAGTAGCTCATCAGCTGCGAGTTCCTGCCTGGGTGATTTACGTCTTAGTGAACTAAGACTATGGTACTGTGGTGAGATCCAGACGAAGATAAACAACTTGGTGCTGCAAAAATATCCTCATAAAACAAAGAAATAAGAAATGAGCCACCAACACGTAGAAGACTCACCTGATGTTCACAAAGAGAGTTGAGCATTCTGTTGTTATTCGAAAATTTGCAAAGAAAGTCAGTGCTCCATACACCTGCATGAACAGGAGAGAGATGGGGAAAAATTTAACTCACAGTCTCGCACAGGATCAGATGTCTAATCAAGCAGATTTGTTTAGTTCAGCAGGTTACAAAATAGATGTAACTCCGCAAATACATATAATTATATTCACGGGTTATTCTTCTTCAGGCCAGTATGCAGAATTTTTTGTGACAGGGTGCTCACCCAAAATTCTAAACCAAATTTTAAGATTATGTACCAAAAATGTTGTGGGCCATTTAAAAATAGTTTCAGAAGTGGGTGGGTAGGGTTTTGCACCACCCCACCCTGTACCCCCACACACCCACACAAGTGTGTAAAACACCTTTAATCAGGGACCTCCTATTGTCCTATTGTTCATACCCTCATTGTTTTTGTACATGATTTTCAAACGGGGACCTTTCTCAATCGGGGACCCTATTGTACTTTATTGTTAAAGTTGAATGCAAAAACAATCCTACTGCATCCCCTTGCATCCCGCATCATCCCCCCCCCCCCCCCCCCCCCCCCCCCCCCCCCCCCCGATGTACCCGTTTCATAAACTGTTGAGGGCACTGCCTAGCCTAGGAAATGCCTCAAAAGTTGGAACACTTGGAACATTCCAAAAAGAACAGCTCGGCAACACCATGTCACGATCTTTGCGTGTGCCCACTTATTCAAGAATGGCCTGTTTGAGTTGGGGCAAATGGGCCGGGAACACAGCACATTCCAAACGGGAAAATGGGAACACACAGTGTTTCCGTAAGGATAATCTTCCAAAGGGAACAGCAACATTCGGACTTTTGAGAACATTTCCAACTCCCCTATAGCTAGTTAAGCATCAGAGAAAGGAAATGTGCATGAAACCCATAGCCTTGTAGTACATCAGTTTACTCAATTAATCCACTATCAACCAAAATACACTGCACTGCTGGTTATATTTTTTTATGGAAGTCGCCCCCAATACAAGGCTAAAAGCCACTCTAGGTATTAAAATGGCTACAACAGGGGTGATGGGGTTGGCAATACTTTCAGGTTGCCAGCCCTACCATCCTGATGGTTTTCCTGAGTCCAGATCTAAATAGAGGATAAATGATCCCAATTTTCAGACCTATAGACCAAGGTGGGGTAACTTCCACCATTGGTAAGACCAACTCACCCTCCCCCCTTTGTTAACCATGAGAGTAAAATTAAAAGCTTACCACATTGTTAAGAAATGGATAGAGAACTAAGAAGTGGTGTATGAGAAAGATCCAGGATTCACTGAATGGGAACCAGCTAATCAGGGCAACCCCATCTAGTAGAACGACAAAAATACAAAAACAAATGGAAATATACAGCAGCATGAAATTAGCATGGATTCCGTGGCAAAAGTAAACAAAAAATTCTTAATTTTTTTTTTTCTCAGCAGCTAAACATAAGGTCTGTCAAAGAAGAAGAATCCGTTTATGACTTCTTACTAGCGCCCACGCGAACAAAAATACTGACAATTTGGGAGACCGCCAACATATAGGGCAAGATAGCTCAGTTGGTAGAGCGCCGGTACGGTAACCCGGAGGTCGCAGGTTCGAATCCCGCTACGGTCAGTTTCTTTGTTCACTTTAAAAAAAAAGAAGAAACACAGAATTTAACCCCAAACTCCCCATATTCTCCAAAATCTTCTTTGCTAAATGGAGGAATTAGGATTCAAGGTCTCTGGAAGTTGAAGCATCGGAGGATTTTGCCGGATTGAAAGCATTAGAGGATTTTGGCCTCTGGTGGGAAAATGGAGGATCCAGGTCATCAGGCCCAATCTGGTGCTGAATGATTTCGGAGGATTGAGGTTACTGGGGTGTTTATCCAAAACCCACTGGAGGATTTTGCAGGATTCAGGCAGTGGTCCCCATATACTAACAAACATTGGAGGATTTTGGAATCAGAGGATATTGGAGGATTCAGGTTACATGTAGGAAAAATGATGTAGGGAGTCTGGGTTAATTGCGTTGCCCCTATTGCTTGTTACAATCGATTTTCAGGGGCGAAATTCAAAAACAGCAAAGATGCAGGTAGTATAATCAGATTATACTACATGCATCTTATCTCAGTGACTTTATTTAAAACTGTATGTTCACCTACCAGCAAGTAAAAAACCACAGATAATGCAGACATTCAGTCTTGCTAACTGGCTGGTACCCCTGCAATCAATCAATCAAACAAACAAAGAGGAAAAACAATCTGTTTGTTTTCATTACAGTGTGTGCCTGTAATGAGGAGTTTTATGTGTTTATAAATACAAATTCAGAACACAAATTCCATCTTCTCACGAAGGGATGGTTATTATTGATATGTTGTCAAATTTGTCCGGTTCCTGACTTATTTGGTTTGGGGTATGAAATAAAATCTTTACGTTGTCGGACCTTACCAAACTTTATCCGTGCTGATTGCTTCATCTGCGAACATCAGATACACACTGAGGGCACTAACGACCACGGCATTAATATTTGAAACCATCCTTTAGTGAAAAACCAAAGAAAAAGACTACAGTGAACACAAGTTTTGTTATTTCGCTGATATTGTGCATACAATGGCTGTATTCAAGTATATGGAGGCCTGTGAATATCTGTATATTTTTTGAAGCGCTTTATCCCACATAATTGTGTTTCACCTACATGTTCCTTTAAATTGTCTGTAAAGGCTGTCTCCTACAAGCCTCAGATTATACAGCCCCATACTTTTCACCCTCCATTATTTTACATATTCATTTATAATTTCAGATATGCCACTTTGTTACTATTTGCTACAAAATTAGCTGGCTTAATGTTTAAAACTTAAACGTAGTATACAACATCTGCAAACATAAAAAAAAAAATACTGAATTATCACGAAATACTGTACTAGACCAAGTACATGTTGTAAATAGCAGTCTCCAGCATCCTGTGAAATCATGGCACCTGGTGTGCCGTCGTTTTCAAGAAAAGTGGAAATTTATTTTTGAAATAGTCTAGTTCCCCGACCTGAAAATTCCTTGACGTCTATAAATTGCTCCATTTTGTCTAAGGTATTGTCAGGGAACCAGACTACTAGAACATATTTTTCTCTCTCTGTTTTCCCAGCATCTATGCACACAAAACTTTAAACAGGTCAGTGTTACAGTATTTGCAAGCATGCTATAAAATACTAACCAACAAATCCATTTATTTCTGAAAATCACAGCAAAAGCAAATGGTGTACACTACGTTTAAGCAAGTTCTTTCTCACAGGCGTTTGCTACATTTATAGGCCAGCTATTTTTGTTGATTTGTATTTAAATATATATTTTAGGTCAATCCAGTCAGTTGTTTTCAGCAGTTCAATTCATTTTCAAAAAAAAAAAAATGAATAAATAAATAAATTATAAAACATGACAATATAATTCCCCCTCTTTTTTGGGATACAGACTGACTCCACAGAGAGTATAAACATGGTTTTAACTTAACAAAAAAATCCACACACTCATGACAGTCGTACCTTGTATTCCAGTCAGCCTTTTCAAAGCTGCTCAACGTATTGTATGTTGACACATATCTGGCAGACAGAAAAGGACTTGCCACGTACATTAACGAACAGAAGCAGAGAAAACTAGCGAACAGTGCTGGCAGATACTCAGAGGAAAATTCTGGCTCCGTGTAGTGATCGGAGACATTGTGGTTCTCCATTACGCCCATGTTTACTGATGCAATTGCTTCAATCCTTAATTTGCGGATCCACTTGCAAGGGAGTATTACTTAGAGCTGTTAAAACAAAAACAAAGAACAATTAGACAAAATGTGATCTTGGTCTTCACATGTAGGTGTTGGTGACTTGCTGGACCTACATGCATAGCCAGATGCTCTATTTAAAGCACAATACAAAGCTAAAACGAGAAGCAATTTGAATTGCCGGAAAGATTTTACTTACAATACCCCTACCAAAATCAGTCAGGAACAGCAAATCTTGGAAAATAACTATCTATCTATCTGTGTTCAGAATTGTATAAACACTTGGCAATGTTCACGTTAAAAAGGCAATAAAGGGTCCAAGTAAATTTACTTGGAGTAGAGCACATGAGGGTAAGACGGGAGGGCTGGAGGAAACAATTAACAGACCTGCCTACTTTCACATATTTAGTTAATAAATATGCCAGGATGCAAGAAACAACAAAATAGGCCTAAAAATTGATAATCAATCAATTGGATGAAAAAATATTAAGAATAAACATCTAACTTCGCCCAAACAAGCCAAACAACCGTGGCAACTTACACAAGATTGTCAGCCACAACGTTGTCAGATGAGAACTAGAAACGAGAGTGGTGAGAGCGTACGGGCAGTGACGGGGGCGCCGATTAGTGAAAGGCAGTCCTTGTGGTTGTGCACCCGTGACCCAGTCACCACGATCATTTCATGGTCAGACCGGATAAGTGCTGGCCAAATTTAACAGCAGGACACGACATGCGCATCATTACCCTTGTTTACCATGCATAGGCATGTACCTACCCTGTGTCACTGACCACTGACCACTGACCACAAGGTCACTTGACGGCCAGGCCTCCTCGCGAACCGCTGCGATTTTTAATGATGTCTGGCTCGACTTCCTCGTTTTATTTTAGCGTGCGTGAAACAATTTCGATGGAACGATAGTCTGATGCCAAAGGTCTAAAAGTCATTCACTTATTAAAACGTACTGGTAGGAGTCTTGGGACACAATTATCTCGCGTCTGACCCTAGGGTCAAAGGTCATAAAGATGGCAGCCCCCATGAACACCGTAACGATCCTGCTCGGTGCTACAGTCTTTGTCGCATTTTTGCTTTTCCTGAGACTTATAGTTGTTCTAAGAAGCCTCGGCAGAAGGAAAATAAATGCAAGAAGCAATGGATTGGAACTGAAAGTTCTTGTTATCGCAGGTTCAGGTAGCCTACACTTGGCAAATTCTTCATCATTCAATCATTGACGCTAATAAAGCCTAGCCCAGTATGGACTCCCTTCGCGTTGCGAGGGAGTCCAGAATATGAAGCTGCTGGAAGTAGTTGAAAAAAATTAGAAACAAAATTACAATATTTTTACCTCACTGTAGACACTAATTTCACGCCCATTATACTCTTTGTGTCTTTATCTATCCGTCCGTGAGGTTCACGAATTCCTTATGCTTCGCTGGCCGACGTTCTTCAGGAAAATAAACTCAAAAGCAACGTTAAACTTGTAGACTCTTTTCATCAGTTTCAGACCAAGTATACGTACATAAAACGTATGTGTGCGTATAATTACGCGTGCACGCAAGCACTAGGCCGCGCGCGCGTGCACGCACAATGCGCATGCGCGATTTGCCTAGTAACTGTCCCCCCTTACGCGGCACTTGCGTGACGTTCGTGTTCGTACTGAGGATCCTGCTTTGCGATATGCCATATTCCTTCAAAACAACATCGATTACGTCGTCCATAATAACCTCCCAAATTCGTTCTTATTATCTTCTATAGCCCAAAACAGATTTGGAACTTTAAAAGTAAACACTTTTCAAGACCGTTCGTACCGCGCAGCCAGCCCAAACGGTAGTGCGCATGCGAGTGGTTGCCAGGCAAATCGCGCGTGCACATTGCGCCTGCGCTGCACGCAGCAGCATGTCGCACTGGCAGAATTTCGGAGGTCGCGTGCGTATATGTGTGCACGCACACACGTGCCCCGTGTACGTCATGTAACTCAGTATGAAACTGATGAAAAGAGTCTACAAGTTTAACGTTGCGTTTGAGTTTATTTTCCTGGAAAACGTCGGCCAGCGTATCATATGGAATTCCTGAACCTAACGGACAGATAGATAAGGACACAAAGAGTATGTGTGGGCATGAAATTAGCTTCTACAACGAGGTAAAACGTGAAAAAAATCCTGTTAAAGTTTTGATTTCAATTAATGCGACATCCCGTATCCAGGACGTTAGTCGTAGTGCAATGAAGACATCGTCCAACCTGGGCTAACGCTAAGCCTAAAGTTTGAAACGATCGGCCGCCCCCTCCTGGCGCGTCAAAAAAATGGCTGCCGCATTTCGATCACTGCTGCTCGTTTTGTGTCGCCATCTTGTGATTGGCAGCAGAGATTACAATATTGCAATGGAAACCACTAAGGAAAGAGTTCCATATCCGGCCATCACTTATTTTCCTCTAATATGACTTCCATTACAAACTACCAAAAAGTGTAAATCTGATGAAGAAACACGAAGGAGGGAACAAATACAATGAAATACAACTTATTCTAAGATAGGTCTTTGACTTTTTCTGTCATGGCCCATAGACTTTGTGCACGTATGGCCGGATATGGAACTGGAAAGAAATAGACCCCCCCCCCCCCCCCAAAAAAAAAAAAAAATTAAAACAGTTTTGAACCCTACTTCTAGAACTGTAAGGTTTTCACAAACCTTACATTTACAAGTTACAGAGAGACAAACTGCTGTGGAAGATTTTTACCCATTTTTTATGATCCATAACTCTCTCGTCACAACATTTTCTGCCACAACATTTTATATGCCTTATCTTGATAATGGCTTAGCCATTATCAAGATAAGGCATATAAAATGTTGTGGCAGAAAATGTTGTGTACACGTAGTTCAGTTTCAATTCCTTAAAATGTCACTGGAAAAGGTGAAATATTACGAAAATTTCCCTAACCAAGACCACATCCATCGCCACTCGCAGTTTCGCATCGTTTTTGTCAACTGAGGGCGCCTTAACGCTCTTGACCAACCACAGCACGGCTTATATATCAACGTGTGAGGCAAAGAAAAAAGAATCCTCGGATTATTTTTGCAGGAAACAGTTGTATAAATATTTGCTTCAGGTTCGTACGGCTTACTCTAGCAGCTGAAGCAAATATTTATGTGACTTTCCTGCGAAAACAATCCGAGGATTTTTTTTTTACTCTCAGCCACTAGGTTAATTGTTTTCGGAAAGGTTTTGCTTAATACCAACTGCCAAAATGGATCAGGAACAGAAATAAATGACAAAATAAGTATCCATTCATGTTCCGAATTGTATAAACACATGGCACCATAACTTTTGTTATGTTCTTGACAATAACTTGCACCCCCCCCCCCCCCCCCCCCCCCCCCTAACAGTGTGTGTTCACTCTGACAGTGTACACTATGTTACTTTCTAACTTGCTTTTTTATGGGTTTTACTAATTGACCACATATTTAGGCAGTTATCAAGGAGGGGTCATTATTTTCCAAAATGTTTCTGTTCCTGACCCATTCTGGCAGGTGGCATTAAAGTAAATCTTTCTATTTCCTCCTTCTCTCATACAGCCCCACCCATGATGTGGGAATTGCCACTTTGAGGTATCCCTGCCAAGTGTTTTATCTAGGATGAAAGTATCTGCCTGTCCACTCAAAAATTAAAAAAACTGGCTGTCCACTCCCACCCAAATTTTGCAAACTGATACCCCTTGCTGCAGTCAGAGCCTTTGTAACTAATTTCCAACATATATTTATAAGAGGAGTTTTTCCGAGATTTTTTATTTACCAGTGTTAAAGATTAAAGTACAAAAGGTGAGTTTGTACATTTTCTTCAAGCAAAAAACTGCTTGTCTAGAATTAGATTTGCCTTTCCATTGGACTGGTAGACAGGGGAGTAGATGAGATACTCGCCCTACCCTGGGGTATCCCTGCTCTGCCTGCCAGGGATGTAGTCAAGTCCATCACAACTTCACAAGTCCCTGCAAGTCCCTGCAAGTCCCTGCAAGTCCCTGCAAGTCCCTGCAAGTCCCTGCAAGTCCCTGCAAGTCCCTGCAAGTTCCTGCAAGTCCATCACAAGCCCTCCAGTCCTAATCCCAATCACAAGCTATTCAAATGAGCTTTGACAAAGACATTCCTTTGTCATTGTTCATCCAGTTACTTGTGACTGGCTTTATGAAAGGACTTCTGACTGGACTTGCGAAAGGACTTGTGAAAGGACGTGCAGGGACTCGACTACAACTCTGCTGCCTGCTACATTACAAACTGTGCGATGTTCTTGCTGTGTTGAAACAAGAATTGAGGTTGACGTTACTCTTTTACAATAACTTTTGCTTCAGTTTAATGTCTTGAAAGAAAACAACCTCATTGCATTATGCTATTGACGGACTCCAATTTTGGCAGATTGAAATTAAAAACTGGTGCCTGTCTTATTCCCATCTCTAGGGGGCCACACATCTGAGATTCTGAGGTTTCTGGGTAGTCTGAGCGATGCGTACTCCCCGCGGGTCTACGTTCTGGCAGATACTGATAACATGAGCGAAGACAAGATTCAGGCATTTGAGTCCAGACGAAAGGAGGAGAAGAGGAATTCCAAGGTAAGTTGGGGAGGACCCTATACAGTTTGCCCAAGGATCGGAAGAGAAAAAAGTTGAAGGAAAATACTAACTCCCAAATCCATTTATTTTTGAAAATTACGGCAAAAGCAAATGGTGTATACTACGTTTACAGATTAATGTACACCAAGAAAGAGAGAGTTTGTTGCATTTTCTACCAGCAAACAAAATTGTTTTTTCCTTTCCCCGGACAGGTAGAGAGTCAGCTAGATGAAATGTACTCCTATGCATAAGCCAACCATCGTCGTGTAATACTTGCAATAGTTGATTCTGTGCAATAATAAGTGAACTACCGTACTTTTGATCTTTCTCCACACAGTTCAGCTTGGAGAGGATACCAAGAAGTCGGGAAGTCAGACAGTCTTACATCACCAGTGTGGCCTCCACTCTGTATGCTGCCCTCTATTCATTCCCACTGGTCTTCAAGCATTCTCCTGACCTGGTAATGTCCTACCCTGTGTATCATGTTGACCACCCGGCCGGTTGTTGTCTATATGCACATTCCTGCGTGGACTCAATCCATTGTTTGCCTATTGTTTGCATTACGCTTGGCTGCACAAGTCCACATTGGGATACCAGCACCCCATTAATTTATTAACCCTCCTGTTCTCAGGGCCAAAATTGACCCAGCTGCTGTACAGATCAAAACCTATCAAATGACAGATTGAAACACACACAAACTGTGAGAGTTGGTGTTTAGAGTTTTTGATAGGCTGTGATAGTTATAAGTATAGGAGGGTTTTAATTAATAACAGCGGGTCAGAGAGGGTTAAAGCTTCTACTGTATGTCCGTGCTCTTACTGACAATTTCATTTCAATGATTTTTCCTGACAAATGGAAATAAAAGAAAACTATTTTTTGAATGAAAAAAGCATTATTATACTCTGAACTCTATTCAGTTTAAAGGTAGTGTACATGATTGGTCATTGTTGCAATTTTCAGAAATGGGCGGATTTTAGGGGTTAGTATTTTATAGGAAATATCACTGACCTGTTCAAAGTTTGGCGTTGTTGGAGGGCGAAAAAAAAACGAGAGAAAAACAGCGCTCATTTTCAACCGTCGGGCGGATGATAGCCTTTAGTCAAAGCGCGCGTGGCTACCTGGAAGCGTGACGCACCCAGAATGCCAGCATGACTAAAGGCTACACGGCAGTTTTCCAACGATTTCCAGCTGGAAATCATTGGAAAACGATATAAATTTCCACTTTTCTTGACAACGACAGCACGCCTGGTGCCATCATTTAACAGGATGATTGAGACTACTGTTAACTTAGTCTAGTAAGGTATTTTGTAATAATTCAGTAAAAGAAATTGGAGGATTACCAATCGTATACACTACAATAAAAACATTCTATTATTATGTGGAATTATGTCCAATTTGTTGAAGAGCTTGCAGTTTGCTACATGTCTGTATCTTATTTGATACAGAATAACATTTTGATGTCACTTGTGTATTTGCAGATTCTATGTAATGGCCCCGGAACATGTATACCAATATGTGCAGCTGGTTTTACAATGAGAGTAAGCGTTAAGGTTTCTGTGATTACTTTTCCCTTTATCCCCCTGTTGGTCCAAGTTTTCATTCAAATTATCCATCTAAATATGTTATACTCACTGAAAAAAAAATCAAAAATAAGAAAATAAGAAAATCTAACCCAAGCCCTGTTTCTATAACCGCAGATTAGACCCCCCTAGTTTAGTTTCCGCTCTAGCTAACCTGTGGGTCTCCTATCCAAGGAGACCTGTCAGACTTGTCCACACTGATGCACCCGAGTGAACAGCCACAGCAGATAAAACAAAAATGGGTTTCTGTGTTGCTGACTTCACACTCCAATGCACACCATAGCACCCGGTTCTTCACAGCTCATCGCAGCCATACCCCTTCATAATCCTCCCCCAAATTGGAATCCGGCAGTCTCCTGTCGACGAACAGAGTCAATCAGTTCTTTTCAGAACCAATAGCCACTCAAAAGAGAGATTGAATTTCCACATGGTGTATTGGTGTTTCCCCAAAAACCCCTTTCTTATTTTCACCTCGCCATCATGCAAACCTTGAGAAGTTCCATCGGGAGTAAAATGCAACTGTCAAAATGTTTTACCAGTGATGTCTGCGTGGTTCCATAGCACTCAGAGGAGCAAGGTTCCATTCCTATTGCTGTTTTTTATTATCAACAGTGGGGAGCTGGGGGGGATCACGTATGAGGCTTGTTCCCCTTGATAACCTGAAGTGCCCCTGGAAGAATGAGTCCATTCCCAAATTGTCTTCTTTTAAAACATAACTTCAACCATATTATAGTTTTTACGAATGATATTCTAAAGTCCAAAGTGTCTGATTTATGTGCTGTTTCCCTTTAAACACAAACGTGAATCTGCTGATGCAGTTGATTGATATCTGTAAAGCACAAAACCCCTTTTCGTTTACGAGTTCCTCTGGTCCCACCCGAGAGCCATCACTGATTTCCTCGCAACTGGCTAATGAACTCCAACATTGACTGCAGTTTCATCCATCAAACGTGAAAGGGTTTCCGTCCGAAAGCCACGAATTAATGTTGTTGGGTGCAAAGTTAACCCGACAGCCTCTGGCCTTTCACACTGTACACAGCGAGGGTAAACGTGAGGTTGTAGAGAGGGTTAGAGTGTCATGCACTGCGAGCTACCCTTAAAAAAAACCTGTGTTACCGCAGGGTTGAACCTCGACTTACCCCATCTTTAATTTAGCATTTTCCCTTAATGCTGTGTACGGTATGGAGACAGGGACTAGTGTAGTGCAAAGTGTATGCTGCCTGAGCATTTTAAATTCTGACGGTAGGATGCAGGGGTTCAGTAAGATATGAGATTTTGTGTTGTGCATGCCTAATAACTTTTACTCATCAGTTGTAAATAAAGTCTAGGTGAGATAAAGAAAAAAATAACCTTCCGCCCACCAATTGTATAATTGTTTATAATTGGTTGTAAAATTGTATAAACCTAAAAATGTTTCAGTTTTATTCTCTTGTCAACCTACATCTTTGTTGTTTTAGGATTTGTTTTCTTTCCTTTGAAAAATACCTATTGTTTGTGTTTTGTTTTGTTTTTGTTGATTGTGTTTGGGAGGAAGAGGGTTGTGTTAAATGGTGGTTCCTGTTATCAAGACTAGTAGTTAGAAGTGGAGAGATTTTGATAAACCTGCTTCAAAGGTATTTAAAATCGACCACCACATTTGAAGCAAGTGTGGGACAGAGGGAACCCCCCCCCCCTTTTTGTGTTGGTCATTGGGTTCCCGGAATTGCAGGAATTCCTTTCAGATATCCAGGGGGGGGGGGGGGGTGTTTATTAGGGTATAGGGATAAAAAGAGAGGGACCCCTTGGTCCCATATCTTGCTAGGTATAGACCACTAGAGACTTGATGGAAGGCTTATGCTTGATGCGTGTTTAACCTTAACCTCCAGGGTATGTTGCCTAGAACCTGCCAGACGCATCAGATTGCATACTTTGTCACATTGACTTGTGTGGAGAGTGCAGCAAAGTGGAGCTGTCACCACAGATGCACTGTGCTGTGTCTGGCAGAGGCAGGGTTAAGGTTAATGGTACTAGCATGATGCTCTAGTGCACCCCCTATAACCGTGTTTTACCCAAACTGGGGTAAAGAATTCAGACAGTTTGGCTCAGTGGAAGAGCAAGTGGCACACTACCGAAGTTGAGCAACGTTGACTGCAGGCAGTACTTGGATGGGAAACCACATCATGTATTGCTTGCATTAGCATGCCTAGCAATAACCAGTACATTGGTCTGGGGTGTGACAAACCCTTGCTCATCTCCAAAGGATCACGTCCTTCGGATGGGACGTTAAGCTGGGGGTCCCGTGTTCTCAATAGGATCAGTGCATGTAAAAGAACCCAGAGCACCTTACTCGTGAAGGAGTAGATTGTTTCCCCGGTGCCTCTGGAGCACAAAGATAACTGATTGAAAATCATCTTTTGGCTACCATCTATTATTGTTATTATAAGGAGGTGTGTTGTAAGTTCTCTTTATGGTATCCTTTCTGTAGTTGCTGGGACTAAAAGCCGTACAGCAAGTCTACGTGGAGAGCATGTGCAGGGTACAGAGCATGTCCGTATCCGGCCAAATCATGTACCACTTCGCCGACCACCTCTTAGTGCAGTGGCAAACCTTGAAGGAGAAATATCCAAAAGCTGTCTTCCTTGGCCGAGTCGTTTAAAGAAACCATGCATACAACGAATGTTCACTTCCAAGTTGTTTCGTACATATAACCGTGTCTTGCAACTTTATCAGCATGTCCTGAACGCTTGTTTTCATTTCAAGCAAAATGAAGATAGTACTTTTTAATTGTTAAAATCCCCAGTTATACGGTATTATGGGTTTATGACTTCTGACTAGCACAAAGGTACTGAAAATTTAGAAGACCGCCAACATAGGGCAAGATAGCTCAGTTGGTAGAGCGCCGGTACGGTATTCCGGAGGTCACAGGTTCGAATCCCGCTTCTGCCAGTTTTCTATGTTCAATTTGGAAATCTTTTAAAGTTTATGATGCAAGAGCTTCGCCATGTTTGTTTCGTCAGAAAGTAATTGTGAAGCACTTGGAGACATTGTTTGCATAAAAGCGCTGAATGAGCGCCTCATTATTTTAGCCAGGGATGACGTCCCCTGAAGAAAGATACGTACAACCAACCTCGGGCAACCTATGGCAATAAATACAGAGGTCGTAGGTTCAAATCCTGCTCTTTCCAATTTTCTTTATTTGCTTTGAAAAACTGATTGAATTTTGTTTTTAAACCATTGGGTTTGAAACTAATTGGAACCCGAAATTAGTTTTTAAATTATCTGCAGGGAAAGTTGAGCATGTATCTCATTCATTCTTAATGATTTTATCAGTTGCTGTTAATGTTACTATGTTAGAAGGAAGGATTGAAGGTTGGATAGAGTGGCTAAGAATTGATACCGTGTATAAACGGGGGGAGTTTGAAATAGGTTGTAACCCCCTTCTTTTAAAATAGCGGCTGAATTAAATATACCCAGCACGATATGGGGCAGAGGGGTACCCCCCTTTTTGTCCCTATAGACGAATCCGGCGACAAAATTAGAAGCATTTACTGCGGTGGCGAGGCGCTCGCGTGCGTGTTAGACGCACGCGCTCGACGCAGCTTCGACCAACGGGGTGTTTACAACTTGCCAAAATGCGCGCGCGACTAAAGTTAAAGAACGCGCGCATCCTGCACGCGAGCGCGGCACCACTGTAAAAATGGCGTCGTCGAATTCCTGTATACCCTATACACTCTCCAGACTATTGTTACCTAACACATCCCCCCTAGACCTCTGAAAAGAATTCCTGAGATTCCGGGAACACAATGACCAACACAAAAGAGGGGGGGGGGGGGGGGGGGGTGGGGGGGGGGTTCGCTCTGCCCCATATCGTGCATCATATGGAATTAAAACCGTACATCATGCGTTAGATGGTTTGGCGCGTACATCTACGGTCTGCGTGCACAAGAAAATAAATAAATCAAAAAATTAGCTGGCCTGACGTTTCGAACTTATAAGCAAGTTCTTTCTCAAAGGCAAATGACAGAGTACAAGAAACAAACGTGTAGGGATCACACATGCATGAGGGGGTGGGTGAGAAACACAAAAAAGGATGCAAAGGAGCCTGGCAGTGGGTAAACATCAAAGGGAGGAGAAAGGACAGCCAGGAGGAAAGGAACAAAGAAGTGTGGTTAGGGTAAGGATGAACGAGGGGTGGGATTAAGGTGAGAGGGATGAAATTAATAGAACGCGCAATCATGATGTGCTGGGTCCAATTGCATCGAGCTTCTGAGCACAATGTACATTGTAGTTTGCTTTGATTAAAAATAAAAGAGTTTTTTCCAACCATTCCATATTCGGATGTGATATATTTCTTTTCAGATATTTTGTTTGATTAAATCACATGGACTTTTGGCTGGTCACCTGTTTAATATAGTAAGCAATTTTTTGTGTGCTAGGCATTTTGTGCTAAGCAGCTGCTTAAGCAAAAACAAAATTGCTTTAGCGCAAAAAAAAGCCTTGCTTGATAAAATCAGCT